>QVOB01016188.1:0-25320 GCA_014839585.1 Pseudomyrmex concolor
TACGTCAGACATATGTCTACCCTTGTCTCTCTCGTGTCATCTAGCTTTGTTTTCGGTCCCAAGAGGTTCGACTCGGTCCCGAGAGATGATGCCACCTACCCGAAAACGACAGCAGCTGAACTGTCAAAATCGGTGTTCAGTCGTTAGTCCAGCATCCTCTTAAGAATCTATTGGAATAAAAATCTAAGGACCTTTTCCCACGCAACTGAAAGAGAAAATAATTATTAAAATACCAAAAAACGGCGATTTTTAAGATTATGAAAAAAAAACATGGAAACAGTGCAGTCTGCTCGGTAATCAGTTGTTCATTTCTTTAGTTGCATTCAAAATGGAAGGCAATAGGAATGTAGATACATACTAAAAACTTGAAAAGTAAAAAATTTTTTAAAGTAGATAAGGTTGATATCATTTTATTCCTTTTCCTCCCTGATTAACATCCCGAGCCTTTTTTAATATAACTCTGTCTTCCTCTGAGAGTTTTAAATGTGCATTGCATATATGAACATGTTTTTGATAAGCACATCAAACGTCATTTGCGACAAAGTGTTTTGTTTATATCATCTACAACAATTGTAAGTTGGCATTGATAGTTAGCACTAACTCTTTCTTCTGTGCGATAAGTCCGCAAGTAACAATATTGTTCGGATACAAAAATAGCCGTGATTTTCCTGAAAAGCTTGACCATTTTTCCTGTTTCGTTTAAGTGTAGTTAGCATATGTACATACATATGTAAACATGTAATTATGTAAATTTGTCACGACCGCGTATCTTGCTGTTGCAAGAGACAATAACGCATTATAAATTTTTTACATCTTATTGATTGGAATCGATCATGATGTATTTGATATATATCGCGTAAAGCAATCGAGTCTGCGAATTTGCATGCGAGTCGTACACTTGACACCAGGTACGCTTTATTCTAATACAAAAGTACTTCGCTGTCCTTCGCTTGTCGCTCAAGAAACAAATATGCAAAACGCCGTGACACTGGCAAGCTCTTCTCGACGGACATAAAAATCACGGGTCACAGACGTAGCACACATGTAGCGCGTAACATACAAGTAGTTATACGGCACAGAACGGCAATGGGTTTTTTCTTCACACGAGTGTGTAAATCTATTTTTATTTCTACCTGATCGAGAGCTTTATTATTTATATAATTTATATCATCTTTGCTTTTTTGTCGAGAGAGAAGAAGAGAGAATGTATTGTCTGACGGATCTCACAAAAAAAAGAAACATTTGTATTGAACAATATAAATTAATTTAATTTAGAATGGTTCTTGCAAAAAATTTATGTGAATGTAAGTAGAATTATTTATATTTATATATGTTATGCGCATTTCTTGAAAATGCACGTGCGCATATACCGATTACATATGATAATATCTCCTAGTGAAAAAGTATCATCGAAAAGAATAAAATACGCTGTTGGCCTTTCGGCAATTTGTTAAACAACTCGTGGAAATTAATGTTACATGCGAAGGTCGAATTATTATTCTAGAATTGTTATTTTCGCTTAATAATAGGAAGCGCATTGGTGATTTATGATCGTGGACACGTTTGTAGCGAGAATACGAACGCGTGACATCAGTCTATTTACAAGGAGGGATGATTCGTATGATCCTGGATGGTTACAAAGTCGTTGCAAAAATTACATGTGCGCTTCTCTCTCGTGTCACACACTGACACATAACGTTTCTCATCACGTTTACCTAATCAGTAGCAGCCGATTGCGATAATAAAGCTGTTGTAAACAAATAGCTGCGCTAGGACTTGTCTTCCAAGTTTGCTTTGACAAGCGTTTTTTTTTCCATATATAAAGAGAAGAAATTAATAAAACAAAATTGCTTCGTGGAAACACTTGTAAAATGTCTCAAAAGAGATATTGAAAAATGAATTATTGTGTTACTGTTAGAGGGAAAAACTACTGGCGTGACGAGGTAATATCATGGCAAAAAAATCGTGACGAGCACTTGCTTCGTCGTCGACCTGATTACAACAGACGCCATTCTATCTGATTGCCATGTTTTTCTCGCATGATTGTCATTTACATAATCTCGCTACCGAGCTATCGTTGCGCGACATTGATATGTGTCGTCAATTGCTTTTTATATAGCGATGTTCGATAGATGCGAGAAGTTTCTTGTTTTCAGTTTGACACACAGTTACGATCCATTCATGACATACAGTCAAATCTCGTTATCGCGCTGATAATTTGAAACATTTCCGGTAACCACATATCTTAATCAAAACACACATAATGGAAAAACCCATATGATGGAAAAGCAATGAATTTTTTGTTGAAGCTCTTCAAGTTACGCTGAAAATGGTGGGAGCACCTTTCTACATTCAGAGTCTTTGTTTTAGCATTCAGTGGAAGGAATAAAGACAATGAATGCCGCAAACGCTTAGCAAAGCATTTGCGGCATTCTCAATTTTATTTATTTTAATGACGTGTCAGATGTAATTGCGATATGGTTTGGTTATTTTTTACTGCTTAAGTATTTTTTGTGCATCCTAGATTCCTAGTCTTGATCCGCCTCTGACGATGTGTATTTATACGTTGATTCATCCTACCGAGACACTAATAGATATGTGTGTTCCGAAAAAATGTGAAAATAGAAATGTGGTCCTTTCGAATTTTTTTTTTTTCTGTCGGATATACCGGCGTCCGGTTTTTTTTCTTTCGTTTCTCATTCAATTTCAGTGTTTTACGGCTAACGACTGAAAATGCTTCTCTCATTCACCTTATCAATCTTCTCTCTCTCTTTCGTAGTCCTGTGAACATACGTGTAGCTGTGTTGTATATAAGTGTTTAAGAGAGTTAAGATCAGTGAAGTGCAAAGATTAGATTATCAGTCTCGAGACTACACGGCTCCTGCGCTTCTCCGAGTCCCTCCATCCCACTGCTGATTTTCCCCGGCGATGTATCCGAAATGAAAAATCTTGACCCGTCATTACTGCTAGCGCGTTTCCCGAGATCAGAACGTGTATTGTCTCCTATGAACTGACTGTCTTCAAAATGACTGTCGCGATGAAGATTCCTGACGAAGTAGTTAACGAGGTTGGCATTAAAGATAGTGACATCGATGCCGCTTTCGACGAGTTATATCAAAATTATAATCTATTTCTCGGTAAGTGCGATTTTTTTCCCAAAAACACGAGAAGTTTGAAAGCGAAATTGTGACGAAAAAAAAAAAGTGTGTGTTGTGTTATTTTTCTATTTCGTACATCGGACGAACACCAATTGTAAGTGAGATATTAATCTACATGTTATCTTAAAGCGGCGCAGCGCATTATCAGAGGAAGATTAAAAATATCTCGTTTTCTCGACCGTCGTGTCTGACTTGTGTGATATACGACCGTAAAATACATAAATCCCGAAATCCACAGCATTTCGACATTGTTAGATTTAAGATGGAAAGATGAAGTGATGGAACGCGAACATTGCATATCGAAAAGTGGATGAATATTTTTTTAAAGAAATGTTAAGTTAATATTTATATAAAATGCACAGTTTCTTGTTTAACAAGAAACACTGCGTTTTGGCATTTTGTGTTCAGTTATTTAGAACCAGCTTCAAAAATGTTTACACGTGAATTATATTTGTTTTTGAAAACCAACGAGCATGTTGCAAATAACACTACAATTTGAACTATATTACTCGAGTTGCGCTTGAATATCGCAATAAAATGTAGTCGATAAATGCCGGAGGATGTTTTGGAAAAGTTTGTCTGCGTAAGCTCTGGTTGAAAAGTTTTATCTTAATTAAATACGAATATTCTGATTTATGTAAAATTTTTTCGCAACATGACGTGTTTGAAATTTTCTTAGATATTGCCCATTTACAAATTCAATTCGTTGAATACAAATTACGCGTCGTGGTTAAAAATCGTTTGGAATCACTTTCTGAGTTATAATATTTCAATGTTTTCGCGCGACATTTACGTTCAGATCGTCCAATAATCCGATGAGAGTGACATGTATATACAATATTTGGAAATAGAAATCTAATATATTGAGATAACTCCTTATCTGATATCGCGAATCATCATCGACAATCGTAATCATAACAACCACCCTCGTTATCAGAAAAAGAAAGCAAAGAGAACTGAAATTTCTGGCAGTGATATATTGCTGCAACATGTCACATGTTTAACCCAGTGCCTCAGTTGTGTTACCGATCTGTGTGTACGTACATCGCGTATACATTTGCGATAAATAATAATTTGAAATACGCGAGAGAAATTAAGTAAGAGAGACGCGCTTAAAAATATCGCAATTAAATCATAAAGATAGATTTTTTGTTCTCGTTGATTGTTTGCAGACAATCGTCCGCGCGCGTCCTCGCGTTTTGTCGCGCACTTTTCATCTCCGCAGATTCGAACAATGCATTCGCACCGCGAATCTTCGATACACACCCCGTGTTTGTTCATGACAAGGAACAAACACGGAAAATGAGATGCATGAATCATTTTCATCGCTGTCTCATTGTCCGGCCCGCTCGGGAACAGGAGCACTCGCAGATCGCGTTTATCGCGAGGAACTGACTCACTTCTGCGTGCGTCCACCCGACAGCTTTGTTACACATGTCATGTTTCTCTCCGGCGCGCGTTTGACTTCGCTCTCTGTTTTGCGCAAAAACCGCGAACAATCTTGGCGCACTCTTTGTCACGATCTTGTCTGTTTTCGCACACACATCGAAGCTGATGTGACAGAAGTGAACGGGTGATTGACGCTATTGTTGCGTATCTTCATATGAGAAATGTAGAAGAAATTAATCTCGAAGGGAGACACGTATTTCAAGAGATCACATTAGCTTCTTATATCTGTGATGCGCGCTACTTCGATTTAAAAAACAATTTAAATAAGAACAGAATTTTGAAAGTAAATTTTTTTCTTTCTCGAAAATTTTGCGTCTGAATTAAAATGTCAAGCAACACTCGTATACATATCTTGCCTCGCTTTATACGTATCCTTGAGAACGCTTTTTGCTATTACAAATAAGTATTGTATATCATTAATGCTAAATGATAGTGGCTTTTGGCATTATCTCAAAGTTGAATACGATATGTGTTGTATAATCCGTGAATAAGAGAGATATATAAATTGTGAGATGCTATATTTTCGACAACAGTTCTCCTACTTTCTATATTTATAGTCCCCTAAAAACGTAACGACGCAACGTCATTCGACCCATTTAATCTTTCTCTATCTTTCTCTCTCTTACGATTAACCATCGTCGAAAAGGTTAGTGAAGAAAAATTTTCTTTTTTTTCTCGTTGACGCAAGGACAGAAAAAAAAATCCTCGATTTACATTTGTAACGAGCTATTTTTTTTTTTTTTTTTTTTTTTTTTTTTTTTGTTGCTAGAGTGTGTGTGTGTGTGTGTGCGAATGATATATCGCTTCAGAGTTATTCAGTTAGGGTTTAGAAAATTTTCAGTCTTTTACAATGTTACAATACTGTTCGTGTTTAATGGTAATGGCACACACTTTTGATGTAACTCATCCATTTTTTAAACCAAATTTGTAATTTTAATTTCATTTTTTTTCTGTTACGGGTTCTTTCAGACAGACATTTTAATATTTATTATTAATCCTTCACGAACAGACGTGGGTCTCCCAGACTCACTAAACAATTATAACTAGAAATTTTTTCAATTTGTTTTTTTATCGATGCAGAATCGTTCACTTTCAATTAAAAAAAAAAAAAAAAAAAATTGAAAACATTGATTTTTCGCGGAGATATATTCGATTATAAAGTCGCGTGGATCTCACAAATCTGTTCAACTCGTAGGTCATTTTTGAGGTCTATTTTAATTCGTGAAAGATTAAAATAAAATATACATAATTTTTATTATTTCATATTTTATTTCTGTAGCGTTAACGAGAGAAAAAATTGTCGCCGTTTCTTCGATCTTTTTTGCAATTTATAGAGTGTACATCTCCACTCGAATATCATTATAATAAAAAACAAGAGCAGATTGTAGTAGGATAAAAGCAACCATAAATATCTTTTCGAAATATCCGAGGTTTGTGCGATGCAACACACTATCACTAGCTCAACATTATTCCGAGGCCTGTTATCTCCCACCACACTACGAGTGGCGGCGCAGTACAGCGGCAAAACGTGCGTACGTTTACAGCTGTTTGCCAGTCGTCACCGGACCGTCGTCGTGGTGTCTGGCGAAGGTCATTAACGTCGTCGTTGATTGTCATCGCCGTCGTGTGCACCACGTCGTCGTCGTCGCTGCGATCGTTCCTCCGGGTTCCTCGATCTCTTGCCAATCGTCCCGTCTCCCAAAGGAGCAGACAGTAAAGAATGTCATTCAACGCGACGATGACTATTACTTTTGTGATCTTGTATAATAAACACCTTACGAAAGATCCGCTAAGAATCTGAGGAAAAAGGAAGACAGAGACAGAGGAAGGCGGAAGAGAAAGAGAAGAGAGCTGTCGTTGCGCGTTTTAGTCCGTCGGGAGAGAAACAGACACTCGCGCGCGAATCGATCTCTCGAATTTCACGCGGCGCGACGATTAAATTCAACGACGACGAAAGTAAATAACGTCGCAGTGTCGCGATAGTGATCGAGTGTTACGAGAGAGAGAGAGAGAGAGTGGCGGTTTCGTCGAGATCGAGAGACGAGAAATCGACAGAGAGATCAATCTTGCAGAGTTCTCACGATGGGCTTAGCAGGTGCGTTCACGTTCTTCCTCTTACTCCTCTTTTTGTCATATGCCTCGCGCATTGCGCTCCGCGTTGATATCTACGAGTGGAAGATCGTAAGGGGATACATATCATTTTCCAATTGTGACAATGTTAGGATTCTTTATGAACCTCTATTATATGCGTGTTGTCACGCCACATTCTTAATTTCCGATGCGCGTTATACGCATTTATTCAAAACAAAACAAGAAATTATTTCAAAGCGGTTTCACCAATTGCTAAAAATTTAAAAACAAAAATATTCTCTTTTCTGCATAAATAAGTCCACTTGGAGTCTGTTTATTTATAGATTGTGTATTTTATGTAATAGCGTGTGTTTGCGCCAGTATTATTCAAGTCTAATAAAGGATAAGCTAAATGTGAAGATTATTTAGAATTTGTCATTTAACGAGTATCACATATAAGTATTATATATTGTACTGCAATTGTACATAAAGACAGTCGACACTGTATTAATACTCATCGTCGCTCATTGGAATCTGGAACACGAATTAACTATGATCGCAGTTTTAATGCGTTTTTTTTTTTTTTTTTAATTTAACTGTCAAAAAACAAAGAATTTTATACAAAAATAATGCTGAAATTGTACCTTATAAAGTGAAAACAATGTTCAAACAACGATCTTGTCACATCGAGAGCACCAGTTCCAATGCGCTCGACCATTAAAGTCAAGCAAACACGTGATAGATGTTCGTGAGTAAAAAAAAGAAACCAAATTAAACTTTCTCAAACACCATTAAATTACATCATTTCTTGTCGATCAAAATATTTACAATACACTTATTTCTCTCAAATATTTTACAATATATGGAAGATATAAAGCAACAATTGTTTGTGTGTGTGTATTTAAAATGAAATCTGCAAAACGTCAAAACTGGATAAAAATACAAAACTCAACTAGAATTGCAATATGGAATACATGTGTATTTTTGTGTGATATTTAATTATTTAATGTATAAACAATAATTAACTACTACTTTTAATAATAATTAACTAATAACAATACTTTTAATAATTACGCAAAAATGTTTCTCTGTGCTTTAAACGTTTTCTTGCCAATTAGAAGTGACAATTCCTGAAGCTTTGCGCGCGTGACACACAGGCCACTGGCTTGCGTTCGATCTAATTGTGCCATGACCTAAACGTGACTTGCGTTTTCGCGTGACATTCCGCATCCGTGTGCGACTGTGCGCTGTTGAATAGACCGGTTATATCGACAGTCTTTGGATTAATTAAGCGTGGCTCAGCTACTCATACTGATCCTTTTTTAGAATATCAAGTTTGTGTACACATATTATCTGTAATATATCGACGTAAAGAAAAATTCCTTAACTTTTTTTGTTATCTGAGTTGTACAAATACACACACATTTCATAAAGTCTGAATATTGGAAAATAAATACTTACTCGAAAATGATATGTTTTATCTGTTTTATGGCCGGGCTTATATTATTATTATTTTTTTTTTCATTTTGTATTTAGAAAAAAATATAGGCTTGTTTTCTTATCTCTTTTTTCTTTAAGTAACTAAATATTTAAAGATTTTTTTTTCAAAAGTGAAATTTAAATCTTCCGTATTTTTCAAGTATAAACGTTTGAAATATATTGTTATCACTTCTGATCTACAAAAGTGTTTTGATTTTACTCGTATTGATTTTTAAACTCAATATCTTTTTTTCTACGAAGTTGAAATACTTACCTATTTAATTTTACCGTGGATACCAAGAGAAAACCAACGACGAGACGGCAAAATAAACAGCAGCTACGAGTCTTCGACAGCTCTGGCGGAAAGAAGACGCGCATTTAAAAATCTCTGCAATGGAAAAGAGAAGAGACTCTTATCGTGCTATACTTGACATGTCGCCGTGTTATCGTCAGCGACGACGCAATGTGGACGTACACAAGCAGCGGTGTATTTGTGTTTCTTACAGCCCTAGTCACGGTTATATCTCAGTTTTCAAAACGATGGAAAACAGAAAAAAAATCGTTTAAAAATTTACGAGCATACAAAGTTTTGTTAATTTTTTTTCGTAAAATTGGTTACTCAACAAACAGAAAAATCGCATTAAAAAAAATTGCTTTAAAGATATTGTTGAGACTAGATAGACAGATCGTTCTTTTTCCTCTCTCGAATCTATCTCTATGTTTCATGGAATGCTAATTTAATTTGATAGTTTTAGTTTTTTTTTTTAATTTAATTAATGTTCTAGATGTTGACATTTGTTAATTTATTGATCTATTTATCAAGACGATTTGCTTCAGAGCTTGTCGACCGAAAGTCTATTAATCGGCGTTTTGCTGCCGCATACCGTATCCATTCGTTCTAAAATATCTTTTAGTACTTGACACTATCAATGCAAGTAAAATTAAAATATACTACGGTAAGATAAAACACCGGTTAATATGACGGATATTTTTAATTCGATATTTAAAAATAGTAGTTTTAAATAAATTCTCGTGTGATAAAACCGAGCCGTATCAGTTGCAAATAAACCGATCCGTAAAATGTTACATGCTTCACTGCACGTGCATATACTGCGTACTGCGAGTGGCGCCGTGAATTGTCGCACCGAACCTAATAATACGTGTGTGCATGCGAGAGTGCGTGATTGGCGCGCCAGTACAGCATGTAAATGATAGCAAAAACGTAACAAAAAAAAGTGGAAGATTTGTGAGTGTATTATTTACCTGATTGATTGTAAATATCTGATATTCCGTAATCCACTCGACATTGCTTATCTATTCTGATTTTGAAATATCTGCGCTTCAGTTTCAGATATATTGCTTTTTCAATCTTTTGTTAAAAAGAAATCTTTTCCTTGCGTGTTACATTAGAATTTTATCAGAATACTTTTGGCGGGAAAGTCCGGCAACAATCGTCGTTGTGAAACTCTGTGTGTGAGAATGTTAATTCCTTTAATTCTTGGAAATTTTTCAAATCAATCACATATCAAGGTCGAGATTACCGAAAAAATTCTCATTAAGATATTTCGTCCGATCGAGATTACGAATGATAACGAGATGGTGACTTATTTACTTGCGGGTAAAAAAAAAACACGTCACGTAGATTTATACTTTTCACGTAGTGGTATTTTTTTGAGTGCGACACGTTAGAAAAAAAAAAGTATATTCTTCTACATGGCTGTCGCAAGTGATTACCGTCGGGTTTTTACAATATTTGTTTGTCCCCACCTCTCTGATTTTACATAACATAATCATAGTGGAGAGCGCGTTTTTTTGCTTGGACTTGTTTCAATGAACGACAATTATTACACACGAATAATTAATAAAATTATATAGGTGAAAAATGTTCAATCACAAATAGGTTGTGTTTTTCAATGAAAGGCTAAAAATAAAAAATAAATAAGAACGCTTGTGCTATGACGTATGTGTGCTGATAATTTTTTGTGAACAAGCACATAGATATTTTGAGACGTGTCATTCGTTCGATAATGGCATATCGCATGTGTGTCATGCGCGCAATCATATGAGCTTCTTCGTCTCGAGATGATGGCAAAACATTAGCCTTTTGTAAACCATTCGCAGCGCGAATATACTTCTTTGTAATTCAAAATTGCCATCGCAAAAATAATACAAATTTTTACGAGATCTGACAAATGTTAACGTGTTATTTGTTTGAGATTACGCGTTGCTCGTGAAGAGATAATTCGAGAACTGGAAGATGGTCGGGAGGATTAACCGGTTTGTGTTATCGATGTGTGTTGGAAAAATAATCAATATACAAACATCGAAAATTAATCGCTTATAACCCGTTTCCTGTTTGACATCGAGCGAGCACCGACTTGATGTCGCGTCGGTTCGATCAGGAAGACGAATTTGAAATTGGTGCCGGGAGAATGATAATTACATCTCTTTTCTCTTCCTTTCAAGCGTGTTCTGTCTTTATACCGCTGTTTGTCTATGCTAATTCTGCGCTAACAGTCTACGCAAACGCAATATGCTTGTGCGCGGCCGTCGAAAATCTACAAAAGTTAAAAAGCCTCGACGATGCTCAAACCGCTGCGTGCACTGCTTTAATCATTACTCGTGTGGAGCATGCATAAATAATTAATACCTGCAAATCGATTTGCGATGTCATTATGACATATGAACGTACGTTATATTCATAAAAACGAGGAGAGAAAAAAACGGAAAATAACAGCGGATTGGTTTGCTCGTCAGAAAATCATAAGGAATATTGTTACTATTTGATTCACAAAAAGAAAAGAAAGAAAGGGAGAGAAAGAGAGAGAAAAGAGAGAGGCGATTGTGTAATATAATAAGAACACGCACGCGATGGCGACGCGGCGTGTTGCAATCGCGGTCACGCTGTATTAAGTTCGTAGAGATCAATTGGATACCTGAAGAAAAGAGGAGAGGCCGGTTCATTCGGCGACGAAAGAGACGCTCTCGCGTAAGAGAGGACGAGAACAGGAAGAACAAATCTTTTCTCTCTTCCCGAAGAGAGCGGTTGCGAGACTACGCGCACGGCATATTAAAAAGGCAGAAGTCAAGAGCATAATGAGTAGTTTTTTTTTACAAATCCTGACGTTATGAGGCAAGCGCAATAAGCGGAGAATTATAGGCGCGATATGTAGAGAATTGAGAAATTTCTTTGCTATTTCCAAGAGAAACATTGAGATTTATCCTGTCATTACATAGCAATGACGTTCGGTAAATTGTAGCGAAAGCGATGGCCGAGTGAAAGCACACACGGCATGCAGATTGCGAGAAAAAGAGGAGGGAAGATAATAATTCAGACGTTAATTACGATATCGCAATTAACTGCGCTTCGAAGGATTGTGTCGTGTCCGCGCGAGAGCGAATTTCCGAGCGGGACGCGATTACACACCATGGCTGCAGGATTTGAGTTTTATTTCAGAGGAATTTTCTTGTTGTCGGGCGAGACGTAACCGGAAGAGTATGAAAAAGACACTCGCCAGCTGCGAATATATTACGCGCAAGAAAAACTCGCGATAATTCGCTGCATTTTCCTTGTACGTCTGAGCGCGGCTGCGTCGCGTATGGCGAAAGTATTCGGAGTGTTGCGAATTTTGTAGCTTGACGTGGCACGTGAGTTTCAATCTTTATTTAAGGTAATTCACGCATAAGCAATTATCCATGCAACTATTTCTCAGAACTAATTTTATCCCAGGAAATTTTTTTTTTTTTTCGATATACATATACACATTATCTTTTTCACATTTTAATGCAACTTATAATTTCAGAAAAAATTATTTTACAACTAAGAAGCGAAATTTTTTCCCAGCGATTTGCATTTACATTTACATAAGAATCATAAATTTATATTTATAACTCTTTTGCTGATATAAAGTTACACTTGCTTGTAATGTATTTTTTTTTTTTTTTTTTTTAAAGGATTACATAAGAAATATAAAGGTCTGTTAATCTAGGATTATATTTTTACACAAATTTGCTTATGCGGTGTAAACACAAACAGATCGTCTCTCGAGTTAGCAAAGCATCTCTGTTATTTTACGCAGCAATTTTTTTTCTCGACACACGTCCTTACAAAATTGTACAAGCAATGTTGAGCAAACAACGTGTCAGCTTTGCGATGCAAAGTTGCCGTCGACTGCAGTTTCTTAGAAAAATGATAGGATGCTTTATGATTGACGCAAACAGCAACGATTGTCGAATATCCACCGGCGCACAAAGGAAGATAAAAAAACTTTTGTTTTGGATTAATTTTGGCTTAAAAAAGATGATTTTTCGCAATCTGACAAGCACTATAATAGCGCGGCAAGGATATATCTTTTATCAATCTGCTCTTTGACATGTACAACGAAAAACTGTCCCGTAATAAAAAAAAATCATAAAAGACGGTTAATGCAAATTAAAAATATTATCTTTTTTTTTTGTTTCTTTCTTATTATTGTTTCTTATAATTGTATCATTTTTGCAAAATTTTCGAGTAATAATAAGATTTACAGACAGATTATTTTTCTAAATATAATAATGTTTGTCGATTATATATTGTAAACCCTAAAGTTTTGCATCAATTTTTACAAGTTCTTGCACACTGACTTCCGAAATTCGACAGTGAGTGCGTAATTGTGTTATTAAATAGGAATTTCTATTGCAAACAACATGAAATACACGGTAGAATACGTGATCACGACGAACTGTCGAGGACTGTCAAGATCGTTTAAATATTACGTCTTTTCATGTCCATCTCGATGAGAAACGCGTCCTCGAAACGCGCTTGAGAAAGAGACGAGCAAGGATGACAGCATGTGCGCAAATGTTTTGCTGGATCAACGGAGTCAGCGGGATCATCCGTGTACTTTGCCGCGTCCACGTGTGGACGCGCGGCACCTGTTGCGATATATAACGTCGATCGGGTAACACGGGTTGATCGCGCGTGTAAACGAGAAGTTCGAAGGATCGTGTGTTTGCGTGTGTACATACACGCGGTTTTGTAACGCGATAGTTAGGCCTGTAAGCGCGAGAGCAAAGAAATATACAATTGCGGAATTCGACCGGACCTTGACTCCGAATAATACACTGTGTGTTCATAAATTTCACTCGCTCATTAGCATGTTCGCGCTTCTCGTTCGGGATTGCCGCGACTTTTACGAGAACCATATTTATCGCTGACGTTTCACGTCGGCAAGTGAAAGACATCGATGAAACTGACGGTTCACCCAGGAAGAACTGTGAAAATGAAATGAAAAAAAAAAAAAAAACAATGAATTCTAAAGAGCGAGTCAGAGATCGAGTTATATAAGGAAGTTGAGAGATATTTCTGACGTTCCGAATATCGCTCACAAGTAGACCAGAAACCGCGCTAGTATCGCGACCGCAGTTCTATCAAAAGTCTAATTCGCTGACGCAGAATGACACAGAAAACCACGTGACGTATACGCGAATTCACGGGAGACGCTGCCGCATTGTTCCGCGCGCGATAATCGCTTACGATATTCGCTTGATTACTTGTTGCGGATGATTTAGCAAAATTCTTTTTATTGTTTTTTTTTTTGTAAACTCTTAAAACTTTACTACTCGCCATCGACAGCCTTCTGCAACCGCTTTTGAGAAACACGAAGGTCGTTCCCGATCAAAGACTCTTAAAGACTTAATCTTCAGTCGGCGCGTTGTTAATAATAATGGGTCATGAATCATCAGCGACATTTGCATCCCCGCGAGATGCAGTCCCGCGATATCCGTGCCGGCACGCAGCGCGGCGCGTCGCGATGACACGTTTGCGCGCCGAACGTCGGGTTCTTTTATCACACGCCGCGACTATTACCGCGCGGCGAGAGGTGTATCGCGCGAAGACCACGTGTGTGCTGCAAAGCAACACACGCGACATGCGAATATAATACACACATGCACGTGCGAACAAGCGGGTCAAGAATCGTTAGACTTTGGCTCATATTGTGGTAGGTTCTGTTTCCTGATTTGCAACAAGCGATAGCAAGAGATGGGTGTGACTTACCAATATCGTGACTTACCAATATCGTCGTAGCTGATCCAAAGTCCGAGACGACGATGACATTTCGCCGAAGAGATTCGAAAGATGTTGAACATCGGACGGCGGTTTTTCCATTTTATTTCTTTCTCGATGTCAAGGTAACTGAAAGCGTGGAGACAAACGTAACAAATGAGTAATTTCGTTTGACAATTACTTCCGGAAGCGTTCGTCGCGCCAATCGATCGTGTCGAGCGAGCAAATACCGTGCTCGAAGACTTAGATCTCTTCGACCAATAGATCGATCTACTTAAAAAAATATTTTGTCTTTTGACTTGTATAATCGCAGCAATTCTTCGTGAATTGTCTCTCAATCGACTGGATCGATTATTTTATTCTTTTATTTTTTTTAATATTTGAGGACAGGAAACGAACAAAAAAAGTACAAAATCGTAAGAACACACACGTGCATATACTTTTGAGAAAGTATTTGATATGTAGATATTAAGACTTTTTTTTATCTTCTATCCTCGTTAATAATACACTTGGTAGAATCATGCAATTTCATTTGTTGATAGACATTTGACGTGCATATGAATCATTTATACACGTATTTGGCGAAAAACTCGACACGAAACGTGATACATGCGCTCGTCGATAATTCGGTACGTGTCTCCATTGTACAACACTAGCACTTTTCTCTTTTCCAAATAATCGCGTTGCAAACTGTATGTGTGTGTGTGTGTGTGTGTGTATAATTGCACCTTATACGTAACGTTATACGTAACAACTCTTTTCCTGCCTTCCTTTATAAGATTGTAGATATACATTTAATAATAAGCCAATAAATAGTGCCATTGCACAAGCAACAATTTCAAAATCTTCGCTTTGGTTTTTTTCTTCTTTCTGACGTAGAGAATGAGAGAGAGAGAGAGAGAGAGAGAGAGAGAAATTTTGCAAGCCGAAAAGGTCGTCTCGAGAAAAATGTATTTATTTTGATAAATCACTTTCAAGTTGAAAAAAACAAAATTTATATACCTACATCGAACGGACACATACATATACATACATGTATAAATCTCTGAAATTTGTAGAGAATTCTTTATGCATATTTCATATGTAAAGATTTAGTTTTAATAAAGAAGTTTTATTAATCTTTTATTTTTTATTGACATGACAAATCACGTTCTCACATCTTTATAATGTCAAAAGTTGCGATATATCCGCGCGCACGCGCGTACAATTTATTTCTATTTTTTTGACTTCTTGCGTCAATTTTTTTTTTTTTTTTTTTTTTCCGCGTTATTTCATTATGCAGCTCATTAGTAAAAAAATTCATTAGTTCTTACAAAGTGGTTTTTAACAAACACCGATATATACATTTGATAAGACGGAAATTTCATAAGCTCCCCTCCGAGTATTACACGATATTTAGGTAAACGACTTTTTACGAATCTTGTAACATCAGACTCAAGTAGTCTGCTTCTTTTACTAAAATCAGAACACGCACGCGCGTTATTTATGACAGAAATTTTCACGTTTTGCAGATATATATACAATAATAATTTTATATATAATATATGTATAATAATTAAAAAGAGAAAGCAAGACATTATGCATGTAAAAAAGGCTGGAAATGTATAAACTGCGACACTCTGATGCGCTTGTGACAAATGTTGTTTCCTTCGTATGGAGAAAATAACACGATGTGCGAATTGTTTCATGAGATCTATGATACATATAACGTCGGATATAAATGTTGGCGGTAATCGTCGCGAGTGAGAGTCGCGAAGAAAAGCAGTACTTATATATATCGCAATTTTTAATCGTGCGCGGACTTGTCATTTCCTTCCGTTCAATTTTTAAATTCGCCAAAGGTACTTCTATATTTAACTGCTCGCTCGCTCGCGAATCGCTTTGCAATTGAAAAAGAAGGAAACTTATTAAAACTTCACGGTCGAGTGGCAGAAAGAGAGGGGACAAAATAGTATCTCACGTATCAATTAACTCACTAATATATCGCACATTTGTGCCAAGACTTTTTCTGTATCCGCCGCGTTTCTCAACAGAGGAAGCACGTGCGCGAAAGTTAATTAGAATTATGCTCCATATCGACAAATCTCGCGAAAATTTTCTAAGAGACTCCGAAATAAATTATACACTTGCGTTAATTATTTGAATTAATTGCCAAAGGATATTTTTTCTTGGCAAGAAGAAAGAGAAACTTGAGCACACGTTTTCACGCGTGAGAGCAATGAAATACACGTTACTTAAAAGTTTTTGCACAAAATTATACACAAATTCGATTACTTGTCAGATTCAGCTTATGAATATCTGCGCGCTAAACATTATTTTAATTTTATCACTGTATATAAATCACAAACGTCACGAACTCGCATCAACATACGCGTATTAACATTTGGCATTGCGTTTGCCCTTTCATTACATATTGACTTGTTATTTATTTATCGCATTTCGTTTTAAATTGTTTACCCAACAAAAAATGCTAATTCCAGTTTGATTAAACGTGAGAATTAAGTGGAATTAAATACTGTCAAGTTGCGCGTGTAGTGAAAAACAAAACTTAGCGAGACAACAAATGTACAAAACAAAAAAGAAAAATAAATATATGTCAAGAAATGAATTTCGAATTGCAGTTGAACACGTCGCTGTGTGGTTTATCACATTACATTATCGTTATACGCATTTTCTCAAGGCTTGCGATTTGCATACTTAACCCTGACTGACCCAGTATCGATGGCGTTATCCATGTTATTAAAATCTAGGATTTATGTGCACACATCGTTCTCTGAATTACGTAAATCGATATCATCACCGGAAAACATAAACCTATCTGAAGTGTGAATCTTCTAAAATTTAATGATTTATATATTTCTAACTAATTATGTTATTTTAATCTATAGAAGCATGCAAAGACAAACGAACATTACCCAGTGACTTAGCAGCAAACTAGATTTATTATAGCGGTTAAAAGTTTAAGTGTAATATATGCACAAAGTATCTCTAGTTAGGATGTATCACTAGATATATTCCTCACATGTTATCGATAAGAGAATGTACTTTACTGAATGTCCTAGGGACAGATTGTAAAGGTATTCTGGGATGTTATAAAAGAAGTATATATTTTTTAACCCTTCCAGGCCAGACGTGTGTTTCCCAAACTCACTCAAAACTTGCGCACGCAGCGTTTCTAGAATAAATTAGTTTTTTTTAAACGCTTATATCTTCGAAACTAGAGATTTTTTCAATTTGTTTTTTTATCGACGCAGAATCGTTCAACTTTTTGATTAAAAAAAAAATAAATAAAATTGAAAAATACTGAATCCGATATTAAAAGTTCACGCGAGGTTCGATCATGTTTCGTCTGTGTGGAAAAAACAGGAAAACTTTCTTGGGCGCACATTGATGCTTTGAAGACGTTCTAGTAAAATAATAAAAACTTTTATTTTGTGTTGCAGATGCGCCCACGAATATAGGTGCAGGAGCGGCGGGTGGTAACATCCTCGGTGCCGGTCTCGCTGGACCAGCGACGGGCCTCGGTAACCCGGGAGCCATTTTGCAACATTGTGCCATATGCGGCGATCGAGCAACGGGGAAGCACTACGGTGCTTCTTCGTGCGACGGATGCAAAGGCTTTTTTCGACGATCCGTCAGGAAAAATCACGTATACACGTGCAGGTATCACGCCGCCGCCACAAGCTTTAGACAAATTTTTGTGTTTTTACGGGAAAACTGTTCTTTAAAAAGAGAAAATTATTCTTTTTTTTTTTGTTCTTCAAGATTCAATCGGAGCTGTCTGATTGACAAGGATAAACGTAACCAGTGCAGATACTGTCGGTTACGAAAATGCTTCAAGGCCGGCATGAAGAAAGAAGGTGAGTTTGTTTTTCAATCAGAAAAAAAAAAAAAATACATCGCGCGTATTGAACTATTGAAAAAAAAGTTACTGCAGCAGAATTATCATTTAACACTCGTCTCTTTCAAGCGAAGAATAACAACTATTTAATATGGAGTAGCGCGCTCAAATGATTTCTATGACTTTTTAATTTTTCACGAGTTGTTTTTCGACAGTTCATCTTTACAAATTTTTTTTTTTATGCGTATACACGCACGAAAAGTAGAATGTACATAGCTTTACGAGTTGAATTCTCTCTGCAGCCGTGCAAAACGAAAGAGACCGCATAAGCTGCCGAAGGCCCAGCTACGAGGAACAGGCGAACAATAGTAGCGGCTTGTCGGTGGTTTCTTTGTTGCAGGCTGAAATGCTCAGCAGACATGCGGGGACGCGAGAGGTCAGTAAGGCTTAACCTCGATCGAGTTGAATATTTATAATCGCGATTTTCAGCTTGTTAATGCGCGCCTTAATCCGGCGAGCCTTTTGTGTCGACGTTTAAAAATTGTATAATTGCGCCCGTTAATTTTCCCTCGGTACCTTCCTTTTGCCACCTTCTGCCGGGGAAGTTTGTAAGAAGTCTAAACTTATATCTTGCAAGACTCCGATGATGAGCCGCTCTTCTTACAAAGTTACCCGGCGTTTCATTAATCATATTTACATTCGCATCAGACGTTCTTAACACAATCAACACACACACACACACGCGCGCGCGCGCGCGATAAAATTAATTTTACTAATTATAATATATTTTAATACAATTGCGTGATATTGAATACGCATCAAGTTTATTTCTGATTATTTAAAAGTATGTATTTAAACGATTATATTTCAATTAAGCTGGTTGATGAATATACAAGCACTAAACATTTTTACATATTGTTTTTTTTTGTTTAATCGTTGAATAAAAAATATTAAGTAAATTTATTAGGTAACATTTTAGATAAAATGTATTTTATCTAAAAAATACATTTAATTCGATCCAATAATATTTTTGTTTAGGTCATTGCTTCTCACAGGCGAAAACAATTCGATTTGTTTTCCTACTTCTTATCTGTCATATCTCTCGTAACTTCTCACAATTATCTATCATTCGTGTTTTCTTTTTTTTTTTAACAAGCACGATGTCATAACAATCCTTGCGATTTTAACAGCTAGGCAGTCCGGCGAGCAGTGACATCGATCTCAGCACAAGGCGGATAGCCGGCATAAACGACGTGTGCGACAGCATGAAAGAACAATTGTTGCTCCTGGTCGAGTGGGCCAAGTACATTCCGGCGTTCATGGAACTGTCGCTGGACGATCAGGTTGCGTTACTGAGGGCGCACGCGGGCGAACATCTCCTGCTGGGAGTGGCGAGGCGCAGCATGAATCTGAACGACGTGCTGCTGCTCGGCAATAACTGTATCATTACGAAGAACTGTCCTGGTACGTAAAGTCTTTTTCGAAAAGTAATATTTTTTTCTGTCTGTCTCGGTGTTATTGGTAGCTTATATTTATATATGTACTTTTTCTCGAAACGGAGCAAAAGCGGCATCAAATTACGAAAAAGTCCGGATGAGAGCTCACGCATTGATGAGAGAAACGCGTTCGAAAAATATTATATATCTCTCTTCGAATGTGTCTCGAATGTCATCAGTCTTCTGAGAATTTTTTTTTTTTTTTTTTTTTTTTTGATGCGAGTTTCATAATCGTTCCCGATTTGCTCCGGACAAACGCTTCTATTTCATAACACTTGGTACGCTGCGTCCCACCTTCGCTGAGACTAACAATATTATAATAACAACTAACGCAAGGTTAATCATTTGTGTGTGTACGAATATACATATCTGAGAACTCTCTTGAAGTCTCTCTCTCTCTCCGCCTCTTTTTGGAGACGCGATGCAAGAGGAATATTTAGGCAAACTCGGGTGAATTTTCTCCTTGAGCGCGTTACGTAAAAACATCTCTTTTGTCGTCGTGGCTCGCGTCATACGCGGAATAAAAAAAATGAATGAAGTTAATCACAGTGTCCGCTGTAATAAATTTCTTTTCGTCTCTATTACTTATGCACATACATAAATTTAAACATATTCTTCTCTTCAAAGCAAAATTATGTTTTCGTATTTTTTCGACGTCTTGATCTTCCAAAAAAGCTTCTGTTTAAAATAATTCTAAAACGTCTTTTTTCGGATCTTTTATTTTCTCTGTATTCATAAATATATTGCAAATAATAATAAGACGACAGAAAACATTTACACATTTGTTTTGTAACAAATATATATGTAACGAGATCTGAAAAGAGTGAAAGTTCGAATACATGATCTTTTTTAAAGAAAATGTCAAACTTTTCGGCCGCATTCAGATATAATAGGAAACAAGGCTTTCTTCTTATTGAGCGAGCGCAAGGATATCTCTAATCAGCGTGAGTTTTTTGACAAAAGCCGTCGATATCGCAGTGGACAAGAACGCGGATATGATCTCTCCAGTGTGTACGTTCCAGTCAGCATTTTTCGTGATTCGAACGCACACACGAAAGAGAATCTCTTCGAAATAGCCGATTCGACGACGACCTTCATCTTTTTGCTTACGTAATTTTTACCGTTCACGCAAATTCCACGTTTGATCAAGCAGCCGCTTAATTCGGCGTTTCTTTCACTCTCGTATCTCTCGTTTATCCTTTTTCAGTCTCGTAAAAGTCGTAGATAAATTTCCATTCGCGATTTTAAAAGCTTCTGCTTTAATAAACGAGTTTGTTTTTTTGCGGATTGAACGATTGTTGTCACAATTCGTATATACGATCAAGTTCGCGATTTTTATTCTTAATAGCAAATTATATGTACCTAGGTCTTTTCTCGCATATCGGATTTATCTGGTGAGTCGCAAGACACATTATGGAGTTCTTACGGCATGCAGAATTTTCTTTTTTGTCCTCGCTCGAACTGTGATAAATTGAATAACACTTCTGGGTTTAAAAATGTAACTCGGATACACGTTAAAACTTCGAGTGTTTTTTTTTTTTTTTTTTTTTTTTCCAAACTGAAGAACTCGCGTATTTCATCGAGATCCGTGCATTCATATACATAAGTTCGTGATTCAACCTGAGAATCGGGGTTTGCGAGCTAAGTTTAGAAACAATACTTTGATTGTCTCGAACCTAGTTGAAAACCTGAATCGCAGATTAAATCACGACTATGAATATACACATCTAAATCACGCTTCTGAAGAAAACAAAGCAAAACTACTCAATGAAAATAAAAGTTTGGTCTGAATTTGCATCGAGATGAGAGTCTAACTTCAATTGTCTGTCTCTCAGTGAAGCATGTGTGAATACTAACTATTGTGATGTAACAATATCTGTTAATTAATGTTTTAATAAATTAGAATGACTTTACTCAGTGAGATTAATGTGATTTTGTAGTAGTAAAATATTCTGTTTTTGTTTTTTAACAACTACTGTCTTATGAATACACGTGACAATAAATTCTGTCTCTGTAGATTGCATGACAATATAACAATAATATTATTGTTGTGTTACGCGATATTGATTAAAACAAAATGCCGTCGTTTTAATCGCTAGTTAATCACGATCGTTTACAAGATAAAAAACTTTGTACGATGACATTGCAGAATTTCTACTAAAACAAAAAAAAAAAAAACCAACAATTGGTGGAAAGCGATTGGTAAAACGACTCGTTCAGTTTGTCATTTTTATATTTTAATCTTCGCGTAGATAGTAAAAATAATCGCGTGAGACTCACGCGACTTTGAAGTCGAATATCTCCGCGAAAAAACATATTTTTTCAATTTTGTTTTTTTTTTCTAAATCGAAACAAACGATTCCAAAAAAAAAACAAAATTGAAAAAGTTGTTTGAACGATTCTGTGTCGATAAAAAAACAAATTGAAAAAACTCTCTAGTAGTCGAAGATATAAGCGTTTAAAACAAAACTAATTTTTACTAGACACCGATACGCAATTTTTGAGTAGATCTGGAAGACTTATGTCTGTCCGCGAAGGGTTGACATTGTGTTGCAGCAACATCAATTTAAATGTTTACCTGACAAATTTATTTGTGAATAAAAATTAAAAAATACATATATATATGCTGCAACTTGTCAGTATGACTTAACTGAACGTCTCGTTTGCCATTGCACGACTGTGGGGCGTAGGTAGTCAACTGAGTCCGGAATTTGTGTTTTATGTGCTACTCTACTTAAGTGCATGCCAACGCATGAACATAATTGGTCTGCGGTATATGTAACATATCTGCGAGACATCTCTCTCTTACCGGACTCAGTTTCTACGAGCGCGAGAACGAACGGCGTAATCGCGTCTATCAGTGATATCGTTGCAATCCGCAGAGGGGACCAATCAACAGGATTTGGACATGAGCAAGGTGGGCGTTAGGGTGATGGAGGAGCTGGTGAAGCCGTTGAACGAGGTCCAGATCGACGACACGGAATTCGCGTGTCTCAAAGCCATCGTGTTCTTCGATCCGAGTAAGTGCGACAACTTTTGTTCGCGCAATCGTTTGCGCGTTACAAATCCGCGCAATATTTGCGCGACGCGCCCGAAGAAGCTCGAACGCGACAGAATAGAAAATATGTGCGAGATAGACAAATAAATGCATTCCGTTAATATAAATCGAGCGCGATTCGCTCGCAATAATCTCTATGTTCTCGCGATCAATTCGATCTCGTTGAGGCAATCACGTCTCGCGAGCTAACCAAGCTTTCATAAACAACGCAATATCATCGTATTTATTATAGATATTGATGAGGAAAAAAAAGTCGCGCGTCTCAATTCGTGTCAATCCGTCGAGATTTGATAAAACCCCCCGGGGAAGGAGGACGAATATATATATATATTCGTTCAATTCAATTATTGCGTTGTTGAATCGTTCGTCAGTTAATTAACAATTAACATAGTTTGTAAATATACTACATGTATATATACGAACGATATTTCTTAATATTAATCTCAATGACGTTTTCTTATCGTTTCGCAGATGCGAAAGGTCTAACGGATCCGTCAAAGATCAAGAGTCTGCGCTATCAGATTCAAATAAACCTCGAAGACTATATAAATGATCACCAGTACGACAATCGGGGCCGCTTCGGCGAGATTTTGCTGACGTTACCGGCCTTGCAATCGATCTCATGGCAAATGATCGAGCAGATCCAGTTCGTGCGGCTGTTCGGTGTGGCGCATATCGACAATTTGCTCCAGGAGATGTTGTTGGGCGGTGCCACACCGGAGATAAACGGCGCCGCGACGTCCATACCGATCTCAACTACCGCGCCAGGCAGTTATGTCAGCAGCAACGAGAGCCCGAGCAGTCCACTGACACCGGCCAACGCCGACAATCTCAGTCCGACAACCGATCAGATGTTGGTCTCCGCAAACTCGCCCGTCATGATTCTCAGCGATCTTACGCCGATTGCCACGCAGGAGGACAATACCTTCAGGTTCTTCAAGCAGGAGCCGAGTATCGAGGCAGAGCCGACCTTCTGACTAGACCGGGAACCCAGCTCATCGCTAACCAGCGGCCGAGTTCATCTATTGCACAATGTAGTCGCGCTGATGTAGCTGGATTATAAATTTCGGCTTGTAATCCGACGTTCGTTATGGCTCCATCGTCTAACGTGCCATATATATCGTCTTTATTATAGTTGCCGAATGTTCTCACACAAATCATGTTATTGCAATCAAAAAAACAAAGTGTCTTAGATTAATATGCGAATGAAGAATGACGGTTTTAGAGATTTTTAATTGCCTCAATTGAATAAAATTTTGCAATTTTTGATACGTACGTTCGAATTTTCAACTCAAAGCAATCGATCACGATATTGATGTGAATATGATACTTTTACTTTGAAAAGTATCTTGTCAAGTAGATGTTGTGTCTGATTATTAAATTATAAAAAAAGCATATATTGAAATCTTTATATGCGCATAAGACTTATCACGCGTCTTATATCAGTAAATCAAAGCAATCTTGTTTTTAAGTATTTTTGATATCGTCGCATTTATATTGAGATAAATAAGTAAGAAAACAGAGAGAGAGAGAGAGAGAGAGAGAGAGAGAGAGCTTGGAACTTTTAGATAAGATTTTGCACAATTGAGAATATACCGGACGAGAAGAGAATAAAGAGAAATACGAGAAAATGAAAGAGAATATCGAGTCGAGTCGAGTCAAGATCCGAAGGATTTTGTTTTTTAAACGACTGCAAATAGATAAATTGTGGTTTTCTCGTTCAATAAGAAGCGGACGTTCTCTTAAAAATTGCTCAAATAAAGTTTACTATTGCGTATATGTGTGTATCTTAGTCATAGGACCAAATCAAATGTGTGATTACATGATGAGAAATCAATATATCACACAAGATACACGTAATACGTGGAAAAAAGAAAGAAGGCGAAGATAAAAGATATTCGCGTGCGAGAGAAAGATACTGGATTAAAAAATAAACGAGAAAGAGAGAGGAAGTATCCGATACTGTACAAGCGCAAGTTAACGGCATAGCTATAGTCACGTTACCAGTTGCATATTGCAGTCAATTAAAAAGCCTGCATCTGTACAAATAACGATCAATCGCTGACCAAGATTAAATGTGATAAGCGATAAAATCGTATCTTGCCAATGCTACCACTACTACTACTATTACTCCTACTATTAATATTGTCGCGACAGCATCCGGACCGCTTCCGAATTAAATCTGGATTAGAAACGAAACTTGACAAGAATGAACCGCGCGAATAACGGAACTTAAATTTTTTTTTCTTGATAAATTCAAGTAAGTAATATGTATGGAGAGATCGGATTTTACAATTCAAATTCTAACTAAATACCAGTGTTATATTGTTTGATATATTGAAGATAAGAAAAAACATTGTTCGATTATCTTCTCATCTTTTTGTCAAGGACGTGGTGGTGTCGTTCACGACGTATGTCGCGTTAAGCAAAGATAATCTCGCATTTGTCGAGCGTCGAGATAAACGAGAATATATATACTTTTTTTTTTACTGTTTTGCTCATTCTCTACGGATAAATGTTATTATAGAATTGTTATATTGTAGGATGTGTAAATAGCGTGATTGTATACCATATGAATAATATGTGTAACATTCCAAATATATGTATACAGTACCAATGTTGCATATATTTACATACACACACACACACACACACACACACACACACACACACACACACACACACACACACACACACACATATATATATATATATATATATAT
>QVOB01016189.1:0-10406 GCA_014839585.1 Pseudomyrmex concolor
CAAATATTTTATAAAAGATCAATGTTTTTACATCTATTTCTTAAAATATGTCTATATAATTGCACATAACAATTTTAGTGCAAGATTTCGTCACACAATTTTATAAATGTTTTCCTATCAGGATATATGTTTGCTGTATGTGTCTGACACCAAAATAATCGCAAACCTTTCATTGTGACACATCCGTTGCATATACCGTCGCAAATGTTTTTTGACAGCACCGCTTTCACATCTTCCAACACTTGTGGCTGCAACGGTGTGTTAAAGCACCATTGCTGAAACGCATTCAGCTCCATATCGTTTAAAAGTCCATCGTTATCTACATCGCATATCTAATTCAGGAGAGTAGAGATAATAAATTTAGTAAAGTGTAAACAAAAAGAAAAGAAAAAAACAAATGAGACACACACTCACTTTAAAAATTCTTTGTAGAGCTGTTTTGCATTCTTCTGTAAGCTGTAATAGAAGACTTGAGTTAATTATGAATTTAATTAGGAAGAATCTATAGATAAATATACCTCTTGTGTATCATAATTGTACAAAGGCGTGGTAGGATGCAAAACTGCCTTTTGTGCATAATAAAACGTTTCTGACACATTCTGAAGTGTTTTCGCTGAGCACTGTAAAAAATAAAATACATTTGTGTTCATCTTTTTCTTCAAATTTTTCTCATGTTCCACATGTCAAGTATGGATTTTTACCTCTATGCAGCTTTCAATCTCCGTGAACTCTTTCATGATCGGATACACCGCCTAGAATTATAAGGCAAAACATACAAGATTGATGCAAACAAGTTAATACAAGGTCCAAGATGTGACAATAGTATTAAGAATTGTTCAAGCTTGCAAACCTCTATAGTGGAATAATCCACAAGATCAATCTTATTGCCTACAAGTACAACGGGGCATCGATTGTCGGGTGAACATCTTCTGATCAATGGTAACCAGTAGCTGGCTGCCCTGTCCAAAGTGTCTTCGTCATCCACGGAATAAACAACACATATGACATGGGCCTTCCGTATCTCCTCTGTCAGCTGATCATCCGTTTGCTCTACCGCTGCAAAACCAGTATGTTACCAATATGTAATATTATGACCTGACCGAACGGACAACAGTTGCATGTGTGTGTAAAACGTTCTCGATATACTTACCCGAATAATCTACTATGTGTGTCGGCACTTGTTCCGGCGTAACGTCCGCCGGTATTGTGATTTCCTCAGCCTTGTTGGGCACCTCCTCCGCATATTCCTCGCTCACCAGAGACAGTATTAGAGAGGTTTTGCCGACACCCCGCTCGCCGATTAACAATATTCTCACATTGCGCCGAGGCGCGACCGGACGCTGCACCATGCTGGAGCACCGATAAATAAATTATCCGATACGGCGTTCGCCGTTCAATTCCTCGCGATTGACATTTCCTTCGTTCTACCTAAAAAGCTTACAAGCACCTCGAACTATAACCTATACCCGTCGCGCCCGAGTAGTTGCCGATGCTATGTAAGAGATAATTCGCGCACCCCAAGCGAGCGTCTCTTACGGTGACATTCTACGGGGGGATGACATTGAGAATCACGGACACATTATCTATTTTCCGTCTTTTCTCGAGAGCGTTAAACACGTATATATATATATATATTACGTCAAAAAAAAAAACGTATTTTGCACTTTGTTTTAACGCTTTGCCGAAGAACCGAGATAGACACCAATCACAATCGCTGCGCTACAGCTGGGGATCACCAACACACAAACTCCGAGAGACACGATCTCACAGTATATGTATATACAAATATATCTCATGTGTGTACATACATACATATGTAGAGAGACCGGCAATAAATGTCTTACTAGATCCTAGAGTCGTGAGAGTTTTCGGAGTTTCACCATGCTCGGTCTAGTAATCGGTCGATTAAGCGTCAACTGTGATTGGCTCCCCTAAGTCTATGTTGTTTCAGGATATTCGCGACCGCAGAATTCTCGAAGTAGGTAGCGTCTAGAAATACCGACTCACATATTATATGCGCAAAATAGAACATTTATTCGATATATAAAAATGCTATACATCTTTTCTTTTAAATTTTTCTATTTCTTTTTTTCTTATTAGAGAGAGATCTCTCTCTCGTAAGCTGTATGAGAGAGGAACAAAAATTTCTTATCCGGAACCGATCGAGGTTTATCGACACGCTGATGTTATCGAGCGCCAAAATAAAACGCGCTACGATAAAACGAGCAACGCGCGAACGAATAAAAATGTCAACGGCTTTTCTTGTTACATGTAAAATTACTTAATTAGACGATCTCTCTTTTTCTATTTAAATAAATTTACACTTTTTTGCTTTTTAAAAACTTTGACTTCGTTTAATATATTTATTTTTTAACATTTTTGTAATGTAAGTTATTTGCACACGTCCACGACTGAAGAAGACTCAAGAGTCGAAATATTTTGTTTTGTCACTATGTAAATCATATATGTAAAACATTTATATTTTTATATTCTTATATTAAAATCTCTATATTGCTCGAATTGACCTTATATTATACGTTACATATTGTATTTACATTACGAGCGTTTCTCATATTCTTCGATTTACAGAATTTATTTATTTATCTTAGATTACTTCAGTATCAAAGAAAATTAATTAATCCTAAAATCCGTCTAAAAAAACCGATCTTTTTAGATTCTTTTTGCTTGCTATTCTCCCCGATCTTTCTGCGACGAATGCTGCGATCTCCCACGATGATGAGCGTTCCTTCATTCGGTGATACCAAAAATATAGAAAAAAAAATGTATCCAACACTACTCTCTGTATGCCTCCTGCTGAGAAGTTTTTGCGCGAACATACGCTGCACTTGTCGTTTACAAAAATGAAATACGTCAAATCCAGATCTACATAAAAAATATTCAGAGATTATATAATAAAAAAGAACAAAACGGAATCATCTTTGATTACTTTTCTATTGTGCCTTATTTCTATTTCAATTCTTTTTTTTCTTTTTTTAACTAACAAAACAACATAATCCGTAGAACAAAATTATGTGCAAAATAACAATTGGTTCTCTCAATTATATTGATTTATAATATTTATTTTTACAATACAAGACTTATATACTAATAGCATAAGAAGCGATAACGAACATCTGTTCTATGATTTACACCAGATTCATTAGTACTCATTATTATAATGCAAGTTTGTTTTTATTATTTTTTTTGCGAAGGAAACAGTTGTTCGATATAACCCCAAGGGGAACAATATAAAGATCTATTACATACCTATTATATAATTTTTATATTATTTTTTCTTGTATATAAACTTTCAGTTATCAGAAAAATATTTATACATATATATAAACAGAATTTGTTTTATTGGTTTTCTAACTACACATTATACACGCTACTATATTTGATACTTTTTTTTTCTTTAAAATCTATATTGCCAAAAATACGTGTTATCGATATTGTAATTTCTTTTTTTTTTGTTTTTGTTTATATCTGCGATAATACAACGGTAATTATCCCTTGTTAATTCTTATTCAGGTTGATGATTTGTACTGATATCAAGTATATAGAATTTGCTACGGAGAGAGGGAGAAACGGGAGTAACGTTTTTTTTTTTTTTTTTTTCGTCAAAATTTTATCGTGCGCACCGTAGCGCGCGTTTCTTCGGCATCCCGGAAACACACTAACAACAAACGTATTCTAGACCTTTTGTCGACATCGTAAAAGTAGGAAAAAAAAACACTTCTAAAGAAAGACAGAGCTTTGAAAGAAATCGATAGAGGCGCGCGCTCATTTCGTGAAGTTAAAAAAAAAACTTTTCCGAAACAGGAATTTCGTATATTTTAACCTACTTATTTTCCACGAGAAAAAGCTTATGTTAGACAGAAATAAATAATCTAAATTGTTAGAGTTACATATAAACTACTGTATGATTTTTTTTTACGGCTGTAAGTAGTATGTATTGATCATTAATACACAAACGTTGTTTTAACTTCAAATATTGTTTACGGATTATAAACCGCTTGATCCTTTCCGTTATTGTTGCGTCTCTTCTTACCACCGCGAGATTATATGTAAGTGTTTATTTTTTTGTGGCAAGACATTTTTTTTGTTTTTGTTTTTGTTTACACTCGGCACGCGTATAGTCGATAGACTAAGTCAGAATTATGTATATATATATATCTCCTAACATATTTTGCATGAAAAATTTTATGTGTAAAAAACGTACAAAACCTTCGCGTTGTGTAACATGAAGCAACACATATATAAGAAAGTTATTGCGAAATATATGACTTCGGAAATCAAAAATTATTTATACATATTGCGCGCGCACGCGTTTATATTAGAAGCAACTACGACAGAGCCACATCTTTCATTAGGTTTTCATATATAAATTTTTTCATAGTCTACATATATATGTATATATATATATATATATATATATATATATATATATATATTATCGTAATAATTACTTCGATATTTCTTATCACCCTCTCGTGCAATAATTGTAACAAAAATGTCTCCTCTTTCACAGAATAATCACATTTATATGTGTATTGTATATATTTGTTTTATATATATATAAAACAAATTATACATATATGTATTAAAATATAATTGTACACGTTAACAAACATCGTACACAATTATTGCGTCGAAAAAAATCGAGTAGAATGTAAAGTAAAATGAAATTGCAAGAGTAATGACAATTTTATATAAAATTTTTCGCTCCAATTATTTTATACAAATCTTTCGTCGCTGGCAATTTCAAAGAATTCAGTTCCGCGTTTTTTATCGAATGTTTATTAATTTTTATGTATGTTTAAAAATACAAGAGCAATATCATTCTGTGAAAGCAACTATTGCACGAAGAGATGTTTCTCTCACTTTTGCGTCACAAGTTGTTTACAACTCGAAGATGAAACAGTTTTGGTTTTTTTTTTTTTTTTTTGTTTTTACTGATTATTACAAACATTATGTATGTCGCGTGTAAATTTAAACAAAAGTGTAAAACGATAAAATATATACACAATTCGTTCGCGCAATAATCTTGCAAAGTATAATATTAGTATCTCAACTTCTTAATACGTACGAATACAATGCTTCTAAACACCAGAAATTACATTACATACAAATATATTATTAAACCTATTTCCTACATATCTAAAGTTGTGAACAGAGCGATGCTCTTTATGTCAAGCTAATATATGTACAAATAAAATTTGTAAACCTAGCTTGTTAAATTTTTCCTTGCACCGCTTTTGTGATCTTTAATTAATTATAGCCTTACGAGCTAAGATTTAAATATTGTAATTGTATCGGAAGACGGTTTTTTTCACCGTAGAAATATAGCAAAACGTTTGAAAAGGAGTAGTGCGCTTCTATCATTATTTAATTCCGCGCTACACATTACGTTGCGAAAAAGCATCGATATAGATTCTATCTCACATATACGCAAAAGAATAAAAAAAAAAAAAAAGAAATTTCTCTTTGTTAACCGTGATTTGTGTATTTGTAAACAACAACGCAGAATTATCTGATTATAGAGAGAAATTAGAAGCGGATTAAAAGATCTTACGCACGTACACGTGAACGTTCAACTCTTGTCGAACGCAAGAGTTCGTTACTTTCATATGTCTGGCACTGCTTGAATTAATTTTCTTTATACAAATTTCTCTCTGTGCGCGTTTATCATCGTAAGAAAACTTATAATTTGATTTTTTTACGCGATTTTTTTTTTTTTTTAAGTAATACACCACATAATTGATAAGCGCGAGGAAACACATGTATACATACGTATGTACGTAACATCACGGGAACAAATGGATTAAATCTAAGTAGATCTAATTTAAATCTAACGTCAATCTAACGAGATAAAAAAATAGAAAAGTAGATCTAATTAAATCTAAATTAGATCGAAATAGATATAAAGTAGATCTAAATAGGTATAAGTAGATCTATCTAAATATTTACACTTTTATTTATCATTAGATCTACTATATTAGACTATATTAGACATGCTTAGATCTAAGTAGATCTAATGATAAATAAAAGTGTAAATTTACAGATCTACTTATATCTATTTATAAGTCTTTTATCTATTTAGATCTAACTCGATCTATTTTTCCATCTTTTTATAGTTAAATTTAAATTAGATCTACTTCGATTTAATTCATTTTTTTTCCGGGATGCAAAACTACATAAACTATAAAGGTAACTAAACTTGATTTTGCGTTTTCTTCAAACAAATATTCACAAATTTGTGACTCTCGAGCAACAATTTTTTTCATTAGTTTTCTATTAGAGAAATTAGCAGTGATTAAATATGAGGACGCAAATGACTGTTGTACATAAATTTTCTCACAAGAGTATATTTTTTTCTTTTCGCGAAGAGATTTTGGTTGTGTAATACGCGTATGTAGATGTTAGTTTTATATTTAAAAGTGAAAAAATGTCGATAAGATGCAGATTTTTCGAGAAGCGAGAAATCAATTGTGCATCTTAACTCCGCTCTATCCTTACCACGTAGACCTCCGTTCAAATCACGGTTGTCAAGAGCAATCGAATAATAATTTTATGAAGGTACACAAAAATACACAGAATAAGAGAAACTATATATCGAGTTCGAATGTCGATAGAACGTCATCGTATTATCGAACAAAATCGCTTTACATCGTGCGTGCAATGCAATTTGAAATCTATCAGGTAAATTCACCGTGAGACAAATAAACCAAAACTGTATTTCGGTTTGTTTATGTATATTCAGTATATTTATAAAAGCAGTACGAAAATGTTTCTACTATATCGCTAAATATAATATTCAAGACAAAAAATACAGGTAATCAAGTAATAGAATTGAATATTGTTTAATTATTTCTAATTGTGTGTAAGAGTGTGTTTGTATGTATAATCACAGTCGTACAGCCATTTGTTACCTCGTATTTTTCACAAAAATGCGTCAATCTAGACACTTTTAAATTAAGACAGTTTAAAAAAAAACCCACCGCGCAATCTCTAACGCAATTTTTACAACAAATATATAATTAAAGAGTATCACGATATCACGCGTAATTGTAATTTTCTATACAAAAATGACTAAAGAGCAACCATTCAGGTGAAATAACTACGAGTTAACATATATATATATATATATATATATATATAATTGATGATCTAAAACGAGATTTAGCAATATTTAAAGGTTTTTAAAAAAAAATATTTTAAAACCATTATGTATAATATCGTAAAGTAATTTATATAAGTGTATAAAGCGAGTCACATTTGTTTTACCTGATATATATTATGTAGCATGTATCTTTCTTCCGATATTTAATATTAAAGAGAACAAATAGAACTAAATATTCGAAATCTTTGTGAATAATATTGAGCAGGTATTCCTTTGCAGGCAAGAGAAGACATGTACGCATCACGCTATGAACAAATAAAAATAAATATGTATGCAAATTATATAATATAGGATCTCAGAGATAGACATATATGTCACTATCGAACTAACAAATGCGATAATCGTCATATCAAAAATTACTATATAGTGATTAAAGATGACACAGGTTTTACAGCAAGTACTTTTAGTTACAAATTATGATATAAATGTTCAGCAAATTGCCTTTAGATATTACAATTTGTTACGCAATTTATTAGTATACAATTCTAGTGATTATGTGTAATGTTGTTCGTCTGGACTGTACTGATAATTCTTCCCTCTAGCGATACAAAACATTTTTTGTTGTTGTCTCTCTTTCTGCTTCGTAAATTTGCCAAATCGACGTTAAAAAAGACGATTTTGTCAATTCTTTAACCAGAAATTAAACACGTAAACATTAGAGCACAATGTCGTCTGGCATTTGAATTTTTAACGCAGAAGAATTATTCGCACAAGACAGAACGTGTATAACGTTTTGTATATCGGTATATTAATTTGTCAAAAATATAGTATATTTGCCCCTATTGTTGGTTTTTTGTTCGAACGTTGAAACTTAAATCGAAAGCTTCGAATAAAAAATCTTGTTTTTGCAATCAAATATTTTAATAAATTTAGAATTTTAAAGTGACTTTACAACATTGTTCTAAATATTGCGCATTTGTGTAAATCTCTTTTACGACACATTTAATCTCGTTAGTTTTAATATATGGCTTTATACAGTAACAACATATATTTTTCAAGTAAACACCCTTACGAAAAAGAACTACTGCTGATTATACATATAAATGAAGTCAGTAATATATAAATATTACTTACAATCGCACAAGAATATTAGATATTACAGGAATCACTGAAAATATTACTGGCAATTATACAAAAATGCCAGTAACTCTTTCGTACTACTGTCGCAATATATTACTACCAGTAGGTAGTTCTTTTTCGTAAGGGCATAAACTATACTCGCGTATAGATATTTAAACAATTCTTAAATACAACGAGCAAATCTGTTCGTACGAAGAATAGTGCTCTAAATTATAAAATTATTGCTAAAACCAACAACAGGGGATAGTAGTACATAAATATTCAACTGTATGTTTGCTTTATTACATGATAATATTAGCTAATCGTTCATTTTGTTACTCTCCTATTATTCTATTTTGTAGCTAGATTGTTTGCTTGCGCAATAATTTATAATTTTTAATATATTTATATATTTTTGTTGTTGTTATAGAAGTAAAATAGTACATAATATATATATTGTATATAATATAATTGTTTTTTTTTTTGTAATATTTGTATATAATCCAATTCTATTCAAGAATATAATTCCTAAATTTTCTGGCGACTATGCCGCGAGCAAACTTTGTTTCCTTCGATTATTTAAAAATGCAGAAAAAGTTTTCGTATCTCTCTTCGCAAAGAACTATTTACTCGAATGTGTTCCCATTGCAATATTGCTATTTTAAATACAAATATGTACAGAAAAAAGTTTGATCGCGGAATATCATTGATGACAAACTTGCATTCTTTATAAGTATCAATCTTAAATGTATGACGATAAATTACCGTTGTGTTTCTCATTGTAAATTTGTACGAATTTAGAAAAATTTATTCTTTCTATATCGTGAGTGTATTATCTGCGTAAAAATGCATATAGTAATACACATGAAAATTTACTTAACATCGTGTTTTTGTTAATTGCTAAATTTAATGCGATTAAACGACGTAATAATGTCATAAAAAAGAATTGGTTAGTTACATGAAAAAAGTATATACATATAAAACATAAATATCAATATCTGAGCAACATCTTTCGTTTTTTTTTTTTTTTTTTATTTATTTATTCTGCATATTAATACACATGTTTCTCTCAAATGTTGTTATTTGTCTTTTTTCCGATTCTTTTTTTTATTAAAAAAATATTTCTTTGAAAATATTGCTTCTGTACTTATAAAGAATGCATTGAATTAACACAAAATTATATAAATTCATATATTATTATAAATGTTTAAATCTCTTAACTCCTCTATATAGTTCTTTGAAAACGATGTTATGATATATGCGGTTTCTACAAAACTTGAATATTGATTTATTTGTCATATAAGATTTTAATAAGATGACATATAACGCCACACGATTAGAATAGAAACAAAAAGAAGAAAAAACAAGAACTTTAAGAGAACAAATCAGGAATACATTTTATCTTCATGTGAAAAATGAAAATAATTTACAAAAAATGAATATTTATTAATATTTTTATATTTAAAATGTAGAACCAAAACAAAATAAGGAAAACAGTCTGGGAGGCTGTATCAGTTTTAGACCATATATATCATAATAGAGAGAAATAGCATCTTTTCTTTGATAACATCTAAGAGTGTTGTATTATTATGTTTTAATATTTCATATATATAATAATCTAATAAAAACACTGACGTAATAAAAACATTCTTTTTGGCCTCACTTTTTTTACACTAAACTATGAGGATAACTGAAAGAAAGCAAAAAATAAACAGAAAAGCAAAAAACAACAACTAGAACTGCGGTTTCAAATATAATATATGTCAGATACGAAACTCTTCGTGTGTAAAAGTAAATATCTGCTGCAATATACTCCGTTGTATTAAAAAAAAGGTAAAGCAAATTCAATTCTTCGAGTTTTACGCGTATAAAATGACAAATAGCTTAAAATATTTTAACCTTTTTCTCTTTTTTTTTTTTTTTTTTTTTTTTTTTTTTTGTCTTTGTGCGAGGGGGTATTATACTTGATTTTTCATTAAATTTTATATTTTTAATTTGTTAATACGCTAAACAAAAGTAGTTATTAAAATTGATTATTGTAACATTCTTTTGTATCTATATGTAAGGAAATAATTTGATAATGCTGTCCTATCTATCCTAATCTTTTATGTATCTTAGGCTATATGTATATATATATATATATATATATATATATATATATATA
>QVOB01016190.1:0-19613 GCA_014839585.1 Pseudomyrmex concolor
AACCGCGTTAGTGTCATTTTTATACCGACGTTTCGTGAACATTACAGCTCACTTCATCAGGGTTTAAAGAGCAACCTGATACTGAGATGTTCTTGGTCAGGTGTTTCTTTTTATAGCGTTAGATTGGAGTAGGAGAGGTGTGGTAGAGGGGGTGTAATGGTAAGAAGGAAGAGGTTTCTTTTATCTTCTCGTAGAGATGTGATAGCTAGAAACTGGCAGCCTTTTTCCAATGAATAAATTGAAACAAGAAACACGGCAAATATTGTAAAAATTTTTTTTTAATTATCATATTAGGTGAAGTAAAAAGTTCTGAGCGTTTTCCGCTAGATATCTTTAGCGAAAAACGCTCAGAACTTTTTACTTCACCTAATATAATTCAGTCGACTGTGCAAATTATCTTGTAACAATTTTAAAAAGCGACGTCTCAACACAAATGCGTGAAACTGTTGAGCAAGTTTTCGCAATACGCGATAACGTTTCGAACGAGAGTGACAAATTTGCGAAACACGCCAACGTCGCTCTTGCAATGACGGACGGTTGTTGGAGAAATTCCGGGAAGCTATCTTTCCGCGCGTAAGCTTCGCATTTCACAGCGGAGCAAACGAACGGGAACGAAATAGATGTATAAAGCGCGGAAACGCAACGTCGTTACATCGGCGCGCGGTAACGAGATTCGTCAGTAATGTCGTTCCCGTCGCCGGTCGATCGGATGTCATCGGCTCGTCGATATCTGACTGTCGGTAGCTGACTGGTCTTGCGAATGAGATTACCGCGGAAGCACTCGGGAGCTACGTGCGCAAACGTCGGCCTCGTCGGAAAAGACGAGTCGGGCACTCGACGGAGCGAGGGTGGAATCGTTGCGTTCGTTTAAACTCCTCCGTAGAGTCGCGTTCACTCCGCGTCGCGGAATCCTCTTAATCTGTCCCGTGAACGTTTACACTGGTGCACGGTGGTTTAATGTCCAAACTTAAAATCTCCGAGGCGGAGGAAAACGAGAGCGGAACGCCGCTGTCGCGTACAACTGCAAATCCTCCCGACGCGTACTACCTCTCGCATTTTGTTTGTTACGAATGCAAGCGCGAATGTGTATAACAACGCAAATGCGGAAAATCTTACGGGGGGAAAATCTCGTTGCGTTATATTAAGATCCGCGTCTTATGACATTCTTCTAACGCAAGCGGGAAGATTAGACGTTAACGCGATTAAATGCAAACGAATTTTTATGGTACATTTGCATAAAGTTAGTTTTTATTTCACAATTTTTCTCCCACTCGATTTTCCGTTATTGTTCAGAAACAAAATTACATTCTCAGTGCGAAATTGAATAGCGTCGTTTTCTTTTTTTATTTTTTGACTTTTATCTGTCGCACACCGCGATCGATACAAATGGCTTCATTAGCCAAGCGAGAAGCCGAATTTCGTCGAAATTGTTCTCGAGTAAAACAGAGTCCCGGGATTCAGAATAGCGGGTTCACCGAGCGAAGCCGGTCTGATTATCCAAAATAGACCGTTCCGACGAGAAAGCTGCAGCAGCACGCGGCCCGGAAGCGCGGCACGGAAGTCTCCAACGCGGATATCCTGCGCGCGGATCGCTTGCAGATTTATTCGCGTGTATCTTAGCCGCAGCTTAGGTCGATACGATGACACGGTCGATCGGCCATCGTCGTCGCGCACGTGTCGCGTGAAGGCACGAACTTTATGCACACGCGTATCGCGAAGGCACAAACAACGCGCGCGCGAAATAAAATTTGCGAAATGAAACTTTGCGATCGCGTATGTATCGAGAATGCGATAAAACAAAACGTGTTGCGCGCAAAAGGTGTTTGCTTATCGCTTTCAAATCGCATTTATATGTGTGTTCAGTTTCTATTTACTCGATTCAAATAGCAGGTATATTGAAATACAGTGTGTACAAATAAAAAATGTGTATTTTTATACACAAAAATATAGAGTATATATTGACGGTTTAATCTTGTAAAATTGCCAGTTTCTTCTCTGCTATAATTTATATCGAGCTTTTAGCGCACTTTTTGCGATGCAACGCAATTTTTTAAATTCACTGTTTATACAGTCAATTGTTATTGCGCGTTGATTATATTTCACAAGTTCTACAGAGAGAAAGAGAGAGAACAGAATATCCTCAAATCGAATCGGATCTCGTGTGAACACACTTTCGTCGAGAGATGCCTAGACAATGTTAAGTCGCACGTACGCGACGAATTATCGAGCGCAAACTGAGATTATCTACGCAATGTACAAACAACCTTAACCGCATACACGTGTATCGGATGTAGGTCGCAGGAAATAGGTGCACGAGAATTGCAAGAGAGAGATTGCAGGGAGATAGATAGATAGATAGAGAGAGACTTTGGCATCGACATTTGATCGCGAGTTCCGTTCCCGTGTGTTACGCCAGAGCAAGGCTTGCATTACAGGACGCGCGGGGACGCGGAGGAAGGAGGGATCGGTTTGCCGGCGGAATCAGTGCCGTCGGAAGTGCATCCTGGACCGCATCCTGCCTCGCTGCGTTCGCTTTCCGCGAACGTTGCCAGGGATATCCTCTGGATTAAATCCTTGCTGAGCAAGCGCGGGTTGGTGGGAAAACGGGAAAGATTACGATCGTGATGTGAAATCGTTTTTCAACGATCGCCTATTTCAGTGAAACGAAAAAATTCTAAAAAGCACAAGCAATCGTCGCGAAAATAAAGCGGTGTTTATTACGCTGGCGCAAGTATCTTTCCGTGATTCAAATTTTCGAAATAAAAAAACACTCGCGAAATCCCACGAGTAATGTTTCCAAATGTTTCGCTTTAAACATAAGATCGCATATTTTTGTTTTTATCTCAACGAAACACATAAGAAATTCCACTGGAGTGTATTATCCATTTTTGTTTTACATTGATAAACTTTACAATACTTTTTTAAATACTTTGGAATTTATACCTACATTTACTGAACATGTTATCTGTTCGGATTCTTTCTCTTTCCCCCTCACTCTCACCCATTCTCTCTCTCTCCCTCTATCTTAATCATATGACACTGTCTTCAAGTTGTAGTTGATTACCCTAACGCGAGTAACACTCCGATACACATGCTCCTTCACTTCTGCACTCTCTCTGTTATATCACTTAGTGTCACTTTGCGTGATAGCTCTAAGCTTGATATTAGTTCGGTGGACAAGTGGCGCAATTTATCATCGCAACAAATTGTCCATTAACCAAATAGAATGGCTCGTGTCAGCCGAAGAAATTCGAACAACCTGCGCATTATACTATTCGCGTGTTATTCGACGCGATCAAAAATCTTAAAATTCCATAGAACAAAAGAGACCCGTTTTTTTCTTTTACGTTTTTATATGTATAAAAAATATCTTGCAACAAAAAAATAACGTATTCAAAGAGACCAAAATTACTCTCAAATTTATTAAAGTAGTTTTTATCGTTTTGTGTTAAGGAAAAAAGTAATATAGAAATAAGATATATATAAAATTAAAATAGAAGGAAGATTTCTTGAAAGACAAAATTCCTTACGGTTGTGGCAAAAAAAAAACATTTTTCGAGAAAGATAATATGAGAAAGATATGGAAGAAAATATGTAAGTTCTAAAATTATGATAATATTCTTATCTAGTCTAAGAAACACCGTGTTCGAGCACAAGAAAATATATCTTTCGGGATTCTTTTGCCGAGATAAACAATAATGAAGACGTAATAGAAAAAAAAAAGCGCGCGCGGGATAACAAAGCGCGATATCGGCGCGACTAAATGCTATGGCTGGATTGGCTGGTTAGATGGTTTCTCATCGCGCGCGACCGCATCACGCAACGCGATCACGAACGTACACACACGAAGCAGGCGCCAGCCGGTATCGAGACAGATAGCCTTTCGGGACATTAAGCGCGTCCTGTTCGATTGAACATCCTGCTCAGAGCGCGCGCGCAGTTCTATTTGCCGGACATATGCGACCCTGTATGTCTATTTGTGCTTTCTACCCTCCGATGCTTATATATATATAAGAGCTCCACGGTTCGATTTAATTACTCCGCACTTCTCCGTACATATGTATATATATATAAATGTATATCACGCGTGCGTTCATCCCGTCAACAATATGTGCCCGCGAGTACTCCGAGAGCTCGAAATTCGGGCGCTTATATCGACGCACGTATGTACGTAGAGAAGCAAAAATACGTGCCCGCATTTCCGTCGTGCATGGAAATTTTGGAATCTTTTTATAAATCACGATTTATTCACGCGGAGAAATATTTACGGGATAATTGACTTTCGAGTGCTTTGTTTTTCGACGAGCAATTAATAGAGAAAAAACTCGTTTATATCGTCATGCGATTTCCCCGGAGTTCGAACGATTAAATAGCACGGCGATTGCCGAGATGGTAAAACTCTCTCGCGTTACGGTAAAACTTTCTCATTAAATTTGATTCCGTTATCACCGTCGAGAGAAAATAGAAAAGATCAAACTATTAAATTATATCCGAAAACGTGAAAAGAGATAAAGAGACGAACGTTTTCGCCGCGCAACAACACTCGTCCACAACGAGATATCAAAAGAAAACGCCACTCGCTAACTACCTACGAAACATGCGAAATCCGGCGGCGGGTGAACGCGCGTTTTGGTAACGAGATTCGTAATTAAAATGCGCGTATAATCGACGCGTTTCTATCCGCCTCGTGTCTCTCCCGTGTTTTCCCCGCGATCGCCGCGGAGGATTGTCCGCGTTGACAATATATCGCGCACACGAATCGATGCGAACGCTAATGGCTCGTGTCAGCCATTTTTCTTACCTCTTCCTGATTCGAGTGACCGCATCCGGGTAACCGGTTACACGGCGTCGACATCGAGGCTGGTTCCGCGACGATGGAGGAGAGGAAGAGGTGGTTTAATATCGTATTTATTCAAATTGACCATTAGACGCGGGAGGATCCGCGCGCGTACACAGAGACGCGCGCGCGCACAGCGCAAAATAAATGGACTCCTCATGTAAATCGGATTTTCCTTTTTCGTACACATCAATATTTACGATGTTTGAACGAAATTTGCGTCGTGTACCGATATCTATACGAATCTCTGATGTGCGAGAGATATCCGTTTGCAAACTGCATTCTGTAGTAAATTCTGTAATAACTGCATTCTGATTGAAAAATTCTCGAACGCTAATTCAGAGTTTTTAGAGATGCTATTAGAACGCGCAATTAATTCCAGAAAATTGCGTTTTTCTGTTTGCTTTTTCTTTAAGATGAAGCAAGTTTCCACGTAAGAAAAACAGGATTCGAGAAAAATATAATTTTTCGCTTTAGAGCCTCTCGCGAACGTTATGCGCGCCGGAAATGTAAAAAAATATATTATTTATAGTTCAAGCAGTATTAAAAAAAAAAAAAAAAAAAAGAAAAAAAATGCATATTGCTGTGAAACGCGGAAAATACGGTTGAAAATTGTCTATGTGGGGATTTGTGCGAGTCAAGCAGAGCGTTATCAAACGCGAAATTATTTGTGATATCTGATATTTAACGACGCGTATCTCTCGTTGCACATATTAAAAAACACCGATAGGGTGTGTGGCTTTTTTTCATATATACATTCGTTCAAAGTACTCCCGCTGAAATGCGATATGCATTTTTTTTTGTACAAGCAAGCGCATCACTGATCGAAAAAAAAAAGAGAATAATAATCCGTCGCGGTGCAGCGCGCGCGATTCGATGTCGAGGTTCGTTTCGAATCGCGCGCGGGACGCGCGTTGTGTGTAAGTATTAAAATCTACCCCCCCGGAATTGTGTCATCCATAATACTCCGGCGACGTTTTGCGCCGGACGAAATTTATATCCCATTCGCTCGATTGTCGCTACACACTAATTTCGTCACGTTCGGCGAATAACGCGTGTTGTAAATAGCGCTTGACACGTGTAAATGCACGCGCGATTTCTGACGAAACGTTTGGACGTTTGCCAGTCGATTTTGTATATCTCCGCGTCGTCGGCTCGCGCGCGACACACAATATATAGACACGAAAATCGGTTGTCGTCGGCCAGTTTGTTCGATTTCGTATTTTGTTTCGCAAAATTGAATTCAATGAAACACAGCGAAATCTATACGGATTTATCAAATTGTCTGCTATCGCTTGTTGAGTTCCCTTAAAATTTCACATATACGTATGGTTTTTATATGTGCGTGATAATATAATAACTATTATAAATATATTAAATTTCTGTTCTCTCGAATCGTGTGTAGTGGTTTTTTGTTTTTGACCAAAACTCTAGAAAATAGAATGTTAGTATCTAGATTTTTTTTAAATAGAAACAATTACATTGTTTATAAAAATATTTAACGCGTGTGCGACACAAAGATATTTGTACTCGAGAATATATCGACGTTGTAAATGCCGCTCGACCGAAGTACTGACCAGCGACAATGTTCCGTCGCGCGATTATAAATTCGTGAATACGTAACGTAGCAAAGGCACGCGGAGGTTCTCTTATGTACGTACCCGTGATACATACATATTCATGTGGGTAACGTGATACCTGCGGTAGTTCGCGTACAGCGTCCTTTTAATTCCGAAGCCCGTTCACTCTCAGTTCTCTCGGCAAGAGTTCTTACACATGAGAGAGAGAGAGAGAGAGAGAGAGAGAGAGAGAGAGAGACCAACCCCATCCGATCAGTATGTAAAGCGAATATCGCGTGAGCTTAATGAGTCATCGCCGTGGCTCTAACACGGCAACGATAATGACGATGTTATAACGTTAGCATATCGAATCGGTCCGAGAAAGACAAGTATGTAGAGTATATATCACTGATAGAGTATATATCTGACATGAGTATGTAGAGTATATGTCACTGATATCATGAGAAGAAAGAAAAGGCAATCTTGCGCGGTATTTATAAAAAGAAATTTTTTAATCATTAAAAACCATTAAAATCCCCACGAGAATGACGTTATATGCTTATAGATTAGTTGGATAACAATGCCGTCTAGCGTTATTATCACTTGCTCGAACATGTATGTATAATCTGTGAAGCACTTATGAAACACTTATGAAAAAAATTTCTTTTATTACAATAGAAATGAAAAGAAATTCTTGTTACAATAAGATAAATGTGTAATGGTCATATATAATGGTTACTTAACAGTCAGTTTCATAATATGGATATCATTTTCGGAATTCCTAAGAAGTCTTACGGTCGATAATTTTTTCCGGCTATCAATTTTCTAAATGAATCATCGAATCGGAATGTCGAATCGTTATCGCTTAAAATTTAAAACCATTTCCAGACACCTATTCTCATAAGATCTGAAAACATCAAATATTATATATTTTCTTTTTAAAATAAACATTTTTTAAAAAAGTATGTAAAAGTTTTTAAAATGTTTTAATCTTCCGTTTATTTTACAACACAATTATAGATAAGACGAAGAAGATTCGGCGCGTGATTAAGTCGCAGGTCGCGCGACTGAATCACACGAAAATCGAATGTGACGGGAATCATTTTTAATATCTGGCAACGTCAGCTGCAAATGCCAGTCCCGCCTCGAACTTTGGTTCTCCGTTTCCTTCCAGAGTCTTCCTCTCCCTCTGTCCCTCATGCTTTCGGTGAATTGCAAATTCTCCGCAAAGAGTTTGTTTCCGCGATCTTCTCGCGCTTTTCGTTCTTTTCTCCCTTGCCCCGCTTATCCTCAAGTTACGATATTGGGGACATCTTATCCGATATTAAATTCCCGTGACAGACGGTCGCGAAAGTTCGACGTATTCATCCGCTTTGCATAATGTGTCCTTCGTAGATTATGACGCGTACATTATCTCGACCGTGTAACTCTCACACAGCCTTTGTCGCATTCCCGCTTTTCTTCAAGACTCTCGAAAATATGCTCGCAACAATTTATCCTTCAAAATACCGCGAAAGTTGAATCGTTAGAAAAATGTATCTTTTTTTTTTGCATACGTGCAAAATTTGCAAATGCATTTTTGTGACGCACGACGTGTGTATGCAAACGTGTCATGTTGAAGTTTGGAAAGTTTGTCGAGCAAAAAAGATATATTTCGACGAAGACGTTCCGGACGTTTTTTTGTAGCAAATCAAAATTGTCTTCATCGTGGAATATCTAATGACAACACGTGAAAGAATAAAGTGGTCGAAAGTGATTTACGGCGCGGCCGCAAGTACGGTGATTGTCCTTCGATTTTGTTCCGAAACGAACGACAACTGCCCTCCAGAGAGGAGAAGGAGCGCAGGGCGCGCTTCGTAAAACCGGAAGAGCCGTAGCTCCCGAAATGTCACGGGGCTCATTGTTCATGAAAGCGGCGCGACGGCCAATGGCCCACGGCGTGCCATCGGACCGGAAACGGCGGTCCCGGCCAACTTTAGTCGCGAAACTTTCGGATTAGTGCTTACCCCGCTGTTCGACCGATGTTGAAAATTATTTGAAAGAGAGGAAGAAACGGCTCGATTTTAGATCTTCTCATTCTCATGTGAGCTAAATGAGTTACCGCGCGCGCGCGCGCGATATTCTTGACTTTTAACACACGAAATAATGTATATTAATTTGGAACAGAAAAGTAATTCGCTGTTCAAAAAAAAAAAAAAAGAAAAAAATTCCAACGGAAATTTTTCTAGAGAGACATAAAATTAATGCAAATGAAAAAGAGATCATAAAGAGATCTATAAATTTAATTTACGCGCAAATTATATCTTTTGTTTAACCTGAAATGTTCGGAATTAAAGATAAAAAGCGGACTCTGACAATGTCGTCAATTTAAATTTCTAATATAGTTCGCGAGAGTATATTACAGCGCTTTTATGTAAAAATGCGCTTAATTAAACTACGGGAAAATTTCCGGGAATTAAGTGGAACGGAATGCCTAATGCAAAGCCGCGCAAGGATGGCGATTTATGAGGCGAAGTACGGACCGTGAGACGCAATATATTTACAGTCGACGAGAACATAAATTTATGATTTACGGGGACAAAGGAATACATGAGCGAGCGTTCGCGGATTTACGGGACGAGGCGCGTTTACGATTTCGCGAAACACCTGTTCACGGTCTATAAGAGAAAATGTATTTACAGCCTGGTCGGGTCGACATAAATCTAACGACACAAGAGGCTTCTTGTCAAGGGTAGAATTTAAGGATAAGGTATAAGTGGGTCTCCCCTCTAGTTGAGTATAAACTAAATTAGACTTTTTTTAAAATCATTTGAATCATAGATAAAATAACAATGTTTGAGATTCTCATAGCGTAATTGATTTGACTCGTGTTCGCTATATGTTGCGAGGAAAAGGAGGACATACTGTGTCGCTGTCCGTCTCTAGCACTTAAAAGATCCATGTTTGTCCTGCCTGAAGACCTGAACGATAACAAGATCGGTCACCTGTGTAGCCTGACAGAAAATGCCAAGCTGAAGCAGGTTGCCTGATAAACAACTCTAGCGGGAGTCACAGAAAATCTAACAATAGATTTAGGTGGCAAAGGGACTCTCGTAGTCCCATCCGCTCATGTCTTATCTTATATTATTATGACTCGTGGTACCTGATAGGTTGAAAATATCCTCGCAGACGTCGCGGCGAGTTTATGATTTAAGATAGCATGTAGGTTTACAAATTACGAAAAAATATGTGTAATTTTTGTGTGTATGATCCTGCGGTATGTCGAAAGACTTATGACATAATGTCGGCTCGCACGTATGACAGAGTGACATACTTCGAGAGATACTGTCAATTTTTTTTGTCGCGAATAAATATCCGCCGTGACGCAACGACACGCAACAAATTCGATATTTGTTTCACATTTATTTGTTTCCGTGCGTGTATACGAGTGCGATATAAATAACCGGCAGCGTGTACAGCAACAAAAGCTGTATAAATTTTTCCTCCCGACAGTTTATGTTATCTCTCTTTCAAAATCGTATAAAATAAAATTTATCGCGCGGTTCGCGCGGCGGTTATGAAACTACACAATCAATTGATATATTTATGTATGAAAATCAGTTGCACGCGACGTTGATATCTTTGTTGTTCGTTCAATCAGATGGTGCGGAGAAAAGTCACACGGTGTTTTGATTGTTAAGAAACTTATTTCCATTTTATGTCCTGGATATTTGTTCATTTTGAAATTGTGCTCGATATTGTAAGAGAGAATGTTGCTTTTTTTTTTTTTTTTTTTTTAACAACACGTGATATCATTTCGTTCGACACTTAAAAAAAAAAATTGTAAATACGAGCGTGTAAAATGTTTCACAGATCGAGTATTAGAACAAAAATTCTCTTTACCAGTAGAATGCAAGGAAAGTTTATTTTACGGTTTTCTCGCGCAAGTGCTTTCAAGAGAAAATAAGTTCCTTTAAAAAAAAAAAAAAGAAAATATTTTTGTGTTTCAAGAGCAATCTGTTTAAAACGCCGAGTATAAATTTCACATTTATACTCGGCGTGTAAATGTGAAATACCTACTCACACACACACACACACACACTCGCGGAACGGTTGAATTACGGTTATTTGCGCGGACACGTCCAACACCGATCTAAATTCAAGGACCATTACGACGACGGCAGTCGCAGAAATTGCTCCCTCCCTTCTCTCCGGTAGTTTCAATATTCCGCGGCGACGGCCGCTGTTTCCAGACTTTTCTTTCTTTCCGAATCCGTTGTTTCGTGCTCGTAAATTACCGTTTCTCGGCGTTCTTGGCGGAACGACTAATCACGTTTCGCCGAACGGTCGACGCGTGAAAGTCCCACTCTTTCTCTCTCTCTCTTTTCTCTTTGTCTCCCTTTCGTACAGAAATTCCGCGAAGGATGTCCGCGTAGCGTGGAGTTGCGGCGGATAAATTCCCTTCACGCCGCAACAACTTCTCGCAAATGGAGGCGGCGGTCTGCTGTTTTGACGTTTATAAATAATTTTCCTCATGGCACGATCGGGGGAAAGGCGACTGGCGCTCTGTTTCGCGGACTCATGATCGTGGGCAAACGAGAAAGAGGATGGTTGCGAGAAAGATGAAGAAGAGATGGAAGAGAAGAGAGGCTACCTCGAAAACTTCACCGCGCACCCGTGGGATTTGCGGCTGGAAAAGTGCGCCAAGGTGGTGCGAGCAACTTGCAGAACTTTTCTCGGTTCGGCATAGGTTGGTGCGGATGGTCGCGATGAGGAGCGAGAAGAATCCAAATGGAAGACTAGGGCGGACCGGAGCAATTTTGTTGTTTCGCAAAGTTACACGGTGTGTCCGACGTCGCGTGGCGTTTCCTCCTCCAGACAGACTCGGCGAGTGAAATGTAAAATAGAAAATCGCTCATGCGAGAACGATCCTCCCCCTCCAAGTACTTGGGAATTCAGACAGAACGACGTTTGTGAGAGATATTGCTTTTGGAAATTGTTCCTGACTCTCTCTCAATATTTTCGCGAGGGTTCTCTTTCCTTCGAACAAAAAAAAAAAAAAAATGCGCAATTAATCTTTCGCATACTTTGATCTTGTATCAAATATTAATTATCATTCGTACTCTCGTCGGAAAGCGTACGGAATAAAATTACTTAGCACGAAATATTAACGAAATGGTTTCTCTCTGAAAAGAAAAGTGAATTTTTCTTCAACTTTTGAAACGCCTCTCTCAAGAGTTTTACTTTATTCTTGCGTTCAATTTCTAAATGAATTTCTTCATCTTGCGGTCCGGCGCACACCTCCGTAAAATAGCTCTGTGCTGCTCAATTCCCGAGAGTACATTCGGCTTGTTTGACCAACGCTACATTCAAATCATCCGATCGATTGCATCGCAAATAACGCTCCGTTCAAGTCAGATAGACGGCGTTAGGAAATTCTGTTGACTCTCTTCACAGCGCGAAATCGATAAGTCATAATTTAATTACGTAATACGCGATATTTCTCTCTCTCTCTTTCTCTCTCTCTCTCTCTCTCTCTCTCTCTCGGCATTTACATTTTTATCGATACGACGGCATAAATTTAAACGCTCATACAACCGTCGTGAATTAATATCTTCGTGGAGAAGTGTATCATAAAAAAAAAAGCGCTTGTTTACACTACACTTTTGTTCGCCGCGATATAGGTATAGGCAATGTTTTTACGATGCCGATTCAACCTTGAACGAGACATCTTTGTTTTCACACGATAAAAGGAATATTTCACATCATAAAATATCGATTACTACAAGCTCTGTATAATTAATTTAATCGCTTTGCATTAATTGATTTAATTGCTATGTATTTCTCAATCTTTTTTCTAATTAATTTATTTTTAATAAAGGTGCTTAATTTTTGGTGCAATTCAAATAAGCGGCAAATAACAGAAAATTTGTATAAAACTTTGATTCGCCATTAAACTGCGCGCGAGTGTCTACTTGCATCTCGTATTGTCGAAAGGTGAAAACGAACAACAACGAGATGATGATATTACGATTAATGAGCCTATATACTAATTGTCGCTCAGACAATTATACATATTTCGCTTCTCGCAATCGCGCGGAAAATAGATCGACGTAGAATCTCTCGAGACGTTCGCGACGCGAAACGAAATCGAGAACGTTTTCATTCGGCCGGCGTCCGTGAAATGTTTACGTTGCGCTCCTCTCTAATTTACGGAAATCGATAGTCGTGCTCTGCGTAATTGGTCATGTGCACCTTTCGTATATGCATCGTTTTCACTGCAGTGCGATGCTCCTCCCGATGCATGGCGATTGTGTGTTCGATTTAATTAACTCAACGCGCGCGGTCTCTTTGACACGAACAAGCCATTCGATCGAGACACTCCACAGGTTGCTTTTTAATTAGATCCTGATCAGTAATTAATAGCATATATAATATTATTTATGCGTAAGACCAGTTATCGATTTCGCAGTAACTTTTGCGCGCTAATTTTCTCTTTCTCTCGTGTACGTTATAATTCACGACGACTTATCTCATTGTAACACGCTTATGTTATGACTTTCATTATAATTTTGCAGTGTTACACGCGCGTTTCTTTTTCTCTTGAAGTTATATCGTTCGAACGAAAGTTGTGTTTTACACAACCTGCACTTTTCTTTCCATCCCTCGAGAGCGATGCGATGGATTAAACATCGGCTAGAGCCGTAAGATTAATTGCTATTTTCGCAGCTTTTTACCATTCCTTTTCTGCCCGTCCATCAATCTGGCTCTTTTCACACATTTCACTTCCGACGAACTTTCTGCCGTTCCCCGAGCGCAATCGCCAGAATCTCTGGGGAGGATTCCGGTGAACGGTTAGCGACGGGGTTAATAGCGATTCCTGGTCGACCGCCTTTTTCTCACTGTTCCCTCTCTCTCCTCTCTTACCGTCTCGCCATTATAATCCCGGTTTGGCTTATAACTTTTCCACGACCGGCCGACTCGCTACGCGAGTTTTTCGGAACGTCGCCGTTTCCCGCGTTTCGAAACCGCCGCCGGAGGAAGGGCGGCGCCGCGAAGAATGAGGAATGAATCTTCAGACAAATGCAAGGTCGGAATCCTTACGAAGGGATTTCGCCGGAGAATCCCGGCGGAGGGATTTTAACGAGTTCGCGATAACGTTCGTCGACGAGAGAGATTCGCGCGGTGGCGTTGACCCTCTTTTCCGCTCTCTTCTTCTTATTCTTCTTCCCGTTCGTTCTTTCGGGATAAAAAGCGTGATTTTCTTTCATTCTGTGTGTGTATGTGTGTGTAAGTGACTCCGACAAAGATTATCCCGCAATTCGTGGTCCGCCTGGATAACCCGCATGATTTTTGCCCGTTACATTTCGGGATAACGATCGATGAATTCGCGTGACTTGCTGCCCACAAGCGCAGTCTTTCTCTCTCTCCGACGTAACGTCTAAATTTGCTCCGAGCTTTTGACAGGTTTTTGATTTTAATCTTTTCCAAGAATTATGATCCAGTTCACGTCGAATTTCTCTCTCGCGGCTCGAACACCGTATATTCGCCGTCAGCTGTTAGATTAATTGTTAAGAAACAAGCAAGAACTTCGATCAAGTTTTGTTTCTTTCGAAAGAAACAAGAATACTGTAAGATAAAAGCATAGGCGCGACGCATTTGTGCACGTTCAATGAGAAATAAAGCACACGTGCGTAAAATTCAAAACATTTTTTTCAAGACCGTGCGCGTGTTTATTATTGGATTAATTATATTATCAAAAAAAACGCCGCAATTACTCGTTTTCATTGCGCGGACGAAGAAAGCAAACCGTGCAAATTCGCGACTATATCGCGCGCGATAAATTTCAGTCGAACCCTCTAGTTTAAGACCTTATTATGGTCGTCGTAATTTTCATTGCGGAAGTTTCGTTGGCTAAGCTTCTTCTACAAGCTAAAAGCGCCATTTTCAAATTGAATTATATACACCGCGAGTCGTTTATATCCGGAGGAAATCGGAGAAAGACACGCCGTGTCGTTTTTGGCGAGAGGATGACGAATAAAATTAAAACGCGATACATTTCCGCGCGTAATGCGCCTTCTCGCTCGCATCTTATCATTCACGGATCCACGATGAAAAAAAAGAGGGTCGAAGCCCTCCCTCCTTATTTTCTTCTTTCCGTCTTTATGGTGAATAAACTGGTCGTAACTCCAATAGTGTAATGACCGCTCGGGGAAAATGGTTCGGCGAGTTGAAAAAGCAAATGAACGAAGAACGGAGAATGAGATGGCAAGTCGTTGAGAAGAAGGGATCGAGTTTTATATGCGTTTCTTGTATCTGCGCGCGCAAAGTCCTATTAATCTGATACAAGATATAAACTATGACACAGACGGACATGTGTGGATGAAAAAGATATTTTAATGTTTCGAACGGTAACTTGTACTTTCGTGTGAATACAACAAGAAAATTATAAAACTTTTTTCCATATTTTTGTGAAACACTCAGAACTTACTTTTTTCGTGAAATGAAGAAACACATTTGTGTAAGATAAAAATTGAATCAACTTGAAATAGGCCTTAAAAATTAAAATAAACTGAAGAAGTGACCATACAGCCTTTATCTTTTTGTCGTTGATTAAGAATTTATTCTTACCACTTCCCTCCGTGGACAAAAAAGATTAAGGGCTGTATGGTTTCGGTTTCTTGGTCTCACGCGGTATGATCTCACTTTCTCGGTTTAAGATAAAAATATTTGCTTTAAAAACCGAATGTGATAAAAATATATAAAATATTTATATATTTACGCGTGTGTGAGGAAGCCCGTCACACACACTTTAAAATATTTATATTGAATTATGAGAGTAGATAAATTGATTTCAACAAGAATGGAAGTCCGATATACTCCCGAAATGTATTCCCGTATAATATTTGCCTCCTCCCAAAATGCGAAGCGAACGGATCAAGTCATCGCACGCGAATTCTCGTTCGATACGCTCTGTGCCGAGCGTAATAAAGCGAAATCGAAATCTTTTATAGATTCGCCGCGTACTCTCATCAAGCGAAATAGTACCGCTAAGATTGGGCGAAGTAACTCGATTCTCTTCCTCGATCATAAATTCAGATGCAAGCATAAATTTTCTTTCGAGTTTTAGTCCGACGCCATAATAATCTGAAACAGATACTCTCGCTAACGAACCACGAGCTTTAACTTTCAATGAAATTTAACACGTCTCGTAGGTGACGCGTACAAAGGGAGGAAATCGATCTGAACATAATTTCTGTATGTCATTTTTTCTTTTAAATAATAAGAATGATTGTGTGAAGAGAAAAATTATTTTTGTGTCTGGAAAGTTATTTCAAAAATCTATGATACGCCACTTTTTCCGGATTATTTCCTTACGTTCCTTTTCGTGTTTCTCCCGTGTACGTCGAGAGCATTGTATATCGAACGTAAGCCACCTTCCATTGAATTACATGAAAACAAGTGAAGTTGACGATGGGGAATCGATTTTGACGCGATTACGAGGAGTTTCGACTTCGTGATAGCGAGTGAGACGACCAATCGTTTGAGCCGGAAATCGAAAATGGAAAGAAGGGAACGGGGGAACCGTTGCGCGCCCTTTTCTCAGAGAGTTGCGGCGTACCGAGTCGGCGAGCTCATAGTTTATTTCAATTATTTAAATCCGCGCGCGGCGCCATCCACTCTCCCCCCACACCTCTTGCGAGATTGGTTTAATTCAGTTCGACGCGTGGTAAGGGAGCGCCACGGAATTCCGTCTACGTGATCAGCCTTCCGCTTCACTGATCACCCATACTCTATCGCCTGCCCACCCTCACCTTTCCTGCGATGCGCGCGCGGACCGATTTTCTGCAGGATAGTGCGGATATTCCGTGGGTACGATCGACATGCACCTACCGCCCATTGCCCCCCGCTCTTTCACTCGGTTTTCACAACCCTCTAAACGTGGCTATCGTAGGACACTTCCACCCCCTTGCACATACTCCACTTCATCTCCCCGCATCCTTCTTCGCCCACCTTCTTCTTCTCTCTCTCTCTCTCTTCCCCACCCGCCACCCTCTCATTCTTCGAATTCATGTCCTACTGCACTGCATTCTCCTCTCCGCATCCCCCTGCCGTGCAAGCTTTCCTCCTACTCGCTGCGCTGCAGCAGCGATGGGGTTTTCCGGCACGACATTCACGAATTCGCATGCTCAGCCGCGGCTCACCGCCGCGAAATCGAAATTCTTGTTCTTCCCAGACGCAGTCGATTGTCCCTGTGTGTGCGTGAGCGAACGGAGAGACTGGCGCCAAGCTGAAACGTCGACTTTGACCGAGCGAACCGGACATTATCCGCAATGCGCGCCGCGCGTCCGGATTTTCGCCGCCGACGAGACGTGAAGGTTTTCTCGATCGGGATACAAAACGCGCGACGTTCGTAATTCTTCGCGTCGCCTTCTCGTTCAACCTCTGAATTTCAATTAATTTTGCGCGTCGACGGCGCAAAAAACCGATTTTACGTTAAATGTCTATTTTTGCTTTTAAATATATAATTTAAAGTATAATATAATCTTGAAATAATTACATTTTTTAACGCCAATTCAATTATGAACTTATTTCGCAAGTATAATATTTTGCATATAATGGGAGGATTGCAAGAGTATAACATCGTTATAGTAATCTAACAAGATAAAAAGTTGAAAACAATATTCCGCGGAGCGGAATAATTACAATATACATCACAAAACAAGTAGTCGATACGCGTTGAAAGAACAAAATGCGAAAATTCAAATGGAGAAGTTTAACTTTATCTAATCTGATTTAACTTCGACCGCGGTTCGAAATTACAAATATCATAAGCGTATACTTCTTCAATTCTAGACATACATTCATCTTTTCTAATTCCGATCATTGATTTAACAAATAATAATTCACAGACGCACAAATTAAAAAAAAAAAAAAAAAACACGTACGCGCATTTTATGTACACACACAGCTGTGCACGTCAAATCGAGATTAGATGCCGAAATTTTCCGTTACTGCGTCAAAAAGAAAACAATAAATAAAAATCGCACATTGTCGCACTGCGCATTGTCGCGCGACGAGAGAAAGAGAAAAAAAGAAAAGTCTTCGCGGATCGATTGTACACTTCGGGTTCGGTGTTCGACATGGCGTCAATTATTACGCCGCCTGTGCCCGCGCGGCGCCTCTTCTCTCTTGCCTCTGTTTCCCTATCTCCTATAGACGACGACCCGTGTTGTGCATTCGACGCGTACGTGAGCAACATACCTATTACACTGATCCAAGAAGTCGCTCGGTTGACGGAAGTCACGCGATTTACGGCGGGAACAACGTTGAATTAGTTCGCGAATATATATCGTGGCATGCCGCTCACGCCGTTTACAGGTCCCGTGATCGACCGCGTGCACTGCAGGCCGCGCGATTGGCTGCCCGCACGAATATATTTCGGTAACGGCTGAGAAAACCGATGTATGTACTTGTGAAGAATTTCGTTTGGATTTCTCACCCTCGCGAAACATTGTACGCTCATTTGTTTAATCCTTTTCCGAGTTATAATTCCGTTATAACGAGTCAGATTCGTGATACCGATTATGGGCCAAATATGAAAAAGAATGTCATTTAAACTAAAATACGTTTCGCGAAAAACTTCATTTTTCACTTTTTGGCTCGCGTTTTGCCGAATTAATTTCTATTCGTGAAAGAGTTAAATATCCAGTATACAATTGTGCAAGTATAAGATATGCAATTCGATACACAAAAGACCGAATGAATTTACTTCTCTCTTGAAATAATTGAATAAAAAGAGAAACATATTTCCTGAATTACAGCTTCGACAGGGTCTAATGTTTCGCAATTTTTTTCTCGCAAAGGAAACTCGCGAGCGACACGGAGTTAACAAGATGAGAAACATGACGCCCACGCACGACAGAGAAAGAGACCATGGAGAGACTCGCAGAAGGGTTAATTTACCAACAACCAAGGTTGCACAAATACGCGCCGAGTCTGCCAAGCTTTCGAGACGTGTCCGTCCGTCGTACACCCCGATCACGTGTACCATTCTCCGTCTCGACAAGTTTTGAACTCGGCTTAACAAAGAGAGAGAGAGAGAGAGAGAGAGAGTTTTATACTTCGAAACGTAAAACGTATTACGCGGAAGGGAAGGGTACAGAAGTTCCGTTTGCAAAGTTCCCATCTTGTTAGCTCGTCCCCTCTTAAGCCGAAGATACGTAAGCCTTTTTAATGACGGGGAGAAGATATTCATGCAAGAGACGTGGCGCGTTTTCGCAATAAGGATCTTCATTATTTCGTCGAGCTGCTCTTCTCGAAACGCGGAAATACCCCTCCAACTTGCGGAACTTGCGATCGTGCTTCAACGTTTCCCGAAACGTGATCGGCAGCTGGCAAGACTTGCACCTTCTCCCCGAAGCAGAGCTATTAACGGGAGCGCTGCACGAGTGTTTCTGATTTATCGTTCAACTTTCTTTGACAATTTTCTCGTGCGCGCGCACTTTGACGTTTCCGAGAAACTTGCAACGAACATCGATGCTCTCTTCCCTCTCTTTCTTCTATTTTGATAATTTTTAGTTTCAATAATTCACAGCTGCTGCTTTTTCGCGGGATTTATGATGATTTCTCTTCTCCCCGTAACGATTAACTGTTCAAACGTCAGTGCATCGAGAAATCACCGTCGACAACTGAAACGCGCGTGTGCTCTAGCAAGCACGGGCGCTTCGGATTTTCAACTTGGACGGATAAACGTGTCAAATATTCTCGTACGAATTGATGCTCACGAATTGATAAATAATCAATCGGCGACTATCATCCCGGGACGAATCAGCCAAATCGTCGCGTCAAAAACATCAGAACGGCGGGTTGGCTGGCCGATGGCGACAGCTGCTAACAACGCGTGCAATTTTGCCGTATCGGCCGACGGGACGCGGCGCATTGCAATGTTTTTTCGTCATATAAAAAATACACGGACATTGTCCGGCGCGATACGGCAATCTGCGAGAGCGTCAAATCCATCATCGGCCGTCTGCCGGATATTACGCGTGACATACTAACAAATATCAAAGGAACAGTCGGTCGGTTTCATAGAGCTGTGCCTTCGATAAATGTTATTGTTATCAGACGCGTCGCTGATTAATTCCCTCGCAAGAAATCTCTCGCGAGAGATCTAAACTAAACAATAAATATTTTAACAACTATTCTTAAATATATCACTTCCGTCGCAACATTGT
>QVOB01016191.1:0-27458 GCA_014839585.1 Pseudomyrmex concolor
TTCGATATATATCGCATTTCGATATATATCGCATATCGATATATCGATCTTCTTTTTGTTTCTAATTGCCGATTCCAGCAAAGTGTTAATATTTGATTAACCACAATGTAATATTAGATATGTCTAATGGATCATAGATGATCCATTCAACAGAATATACCCTCAATATTACATGAATTTCAGCCATATTCTTCCTTATGCAATACACCCTGACTGGAAATCATCACTTTCATCCCTTTGTATTTTCGGAACCGTGCCTATGCTCATCTTGAAATTTTACTAAGATTAATGTTTCATCTAATAGTACTATTTGCCATGAAAAAAAAATTTGAAATTCGAGGTTTAAAAAATGAGCGAAATGTGTCATCACTCTTTACATTATTTTTCAAAGACGCATTCAAGCTCGATCGCATTTATAGAATATGATGTAGGTGTATAAAAAAATATCACGGGGAAGAACAGCGCCGTAGAGAACGCGACAATTCTTGCGACATATCGCCACTATCGTCTGGCGATATTTCCGGTTCCTGCCCAAGAAGCGTGTTCTCGAAGATAATTCGTTATCGCGTCGCGCGCGCGCTGGACTTTCTGTCCTTTCCGCGAGCAAAAGAGAGAAGACGACGACGACGACGACGACGACGACGGTGACTGGCATTGATGCCGACACACGCGGGGTGGGACGGAGAGCAGAGGCAGGATAATTAAAGAGGGAGAATAATCCTGAATCAGCGTCATCGTGCGAGCGAAACGTATCCTCGTCGAGCGAACCAAGCGGATGCACATTGTGCGCTGTTCTTCGCACGTCCTTCTGTTGTCGCGCAAGAAAAATCTCGCCGTGACGCGCCAGTGGGGAAAAATCGGTCTAAATGTCCTCAACGCCTCGGTCTTCCGGTTGACTCTGCTCGAATTATCATTCTCCGGCGAATTTCGAACGCGTCAAAGGAAGTCGACCCACGGTTGAAATAAATATAAATACGCAACTTTGATATAGATCTTATTGAAAAATGTCAATCGGGAGATTATTATTAGAAATCTGATCACACGGTATTAAATTAAATTGTGGCGCAGACAAATGTACTTAAAATATTTCTATAACAGATAAATAATGCGTACACACAGAAACTTCATTAATATATACATTCATTTCATAATACTCCATTTACGTAAACATAATTAGGTAATTCCAAACGTTAGGTAATTCCATACTCTTGGCGAGATGAAGATTTATCTAGTTTGTTTACTTATTTGTGCGCGTAACATGTGTATTTTATTTGAATACTGCTGTTTGCTTGTTATTGTTTCGGAAATAAATTGCTATAAATACTTTTCAAAGAGATGCAAAATTGACACTTGAAGTTCACAATCGAAATTGTCGTTCATGTAATTTTCTCGTATTTCGATCTCTAATCTCTTTAATATATTTTGCATATATTTGCGCGAGAGAAAGATGATTTTTATTCAATTGTGATAATGACTGTATCAGCTTTCGGATATGCACTTCTTGAAATTCACGGTGCATAAATATGTCGAATAATCAACTTGAAATTTTCCCCCGTTATATACATACGCGCTTGTTGAAATGGAGCATAAAGTACGAGTAATTTCGGCACATACGCAACAACTAATTAAACGCGTACGCGTATCGGTCGAATTAAATGAATGAAAATCGCGTATAATGACAGTGTATCGAGCAATACCAAAAAATGAGGAATCACCGTTTTTCATACACACATGGAAGCCATTCATTAATTAATTATACGCGCATCGTTCTCATGTTTAATCAATGAACCTGCATTTATTGCGTGTACTGAATAAACGCGTGTTTTGCGTTCTATAGATGGAGGGGGGAGGGATATTAATCGTAACACGTGGAATTTTATATTTACTTTTGCAAACAGCGCGCCAATGTTTCGCGCGCGTGTGTGTTTTGCAAAACACATTATTACTTTACGGATATGTTTGCTTAGACAGTTGCCGAACGTTTAAAAATCGCGTAGCACATCGATTCGACTTTGGTGAAGGGACTTCGATTAAGAATTTCTAGAAAACGAAATTAAATGATTCAGCTGAGGACTACGCATTTTTTTTGAAAATAAAGAGATGAGAGAGGAGGAGGTAAATAGGCAGAATTAAAGTCGCGGATGACGATTGAAAGTTTCTCTCGCGAGCGTCTCGGAATTCGCGAAAGAAAGGCCATCGGCCTCTCGACGACGGATAGACGCGAAAGAATTTCCGGAAGCCGGAGGGCTCGACGGACTGCAGCAGCAGTCACTGTACCATCGAAGAGAGCGTAGCGCTGAACGATTCAGAGCGGAGAGCCGGTTCGTCTCACGACTCACGATATAAAACAATATTGATTGGTCGTACAATGCGGGTGGATTATGGGGTGGGTCGCTCCCGGAGGTGGAGGGCGGACCACGATGCATTGTGCTCGCTGCGTCCGGTCAAACTTTTCATCGTCTCTCGCACCCTCTCACGCGAGCGAGCGAGCAAGCGAGCAAGTGCGCGCGCGTACTCTCGCCTTCCTCTCTCTGTCGCTCTCAGCCTGTCCTCTCTGTCCCTTCGTCCTGTCCTCTCCTCGTCTATCCGTCCTCACCGTTTCCCTCCTTCACCCTTCCCTCTCACGTCCGATAATTATTGCAGTCAGTCTCTCTCTTCTTCCTTCGATTCCTCGGTTCTTTCCAATGGCCATGTCAAGCTTAAAAGCTGCGAGCTCTACGAGCCGTTCCGCGGGCATCCAGCCACGTCGATGCGCGGCCGTGTAGTGCCTAGCTGTCGCGAACACGCGGTGCTATCCTCCACGTGCAAGATGTGTGCGTGCACGCTGCATTTATACCTTTATCCTTGATACGTCCCTCTCTGTTATTCGCAGACCGCTGTTAATGGCCGAAGTCTTATTCATCCTGCCTCGCGGTTTTGATCGATGAGAGATTTTTATATCGCGATTTAGGATTAGGTCAGATCTACACACAAGCCACCTGCTCTCTGTAGTGCCTCAACAGATAATATGACAAAAAAATCCTTAACTCTCAATTGTTCGCGCAGAAGTACCTCTATACTCCAAGAGAGTGAGATAAAACTTTCAAAGTTTTTCAACAAGTTTTTTTTTCCTACAGAAAAATGTGTGCAATTTACCGAATTACTTGAAATGAAAAAAAAATAAAAAAAAATAAAAAATAAAAAATAAAAAAAGAAATGGAAGAGACAAATTATAAAATCTAAATATATATTTCATACTTCAATATTTCGCGAACAGTTAAATGTTAATATCGTGGAACACAAGATGCGGTCCTTTGGAAAATCCACTAAAGAGTTCGTCATGCAGAGCACTTCGAATTACTCGCCTGTGTGAGTCCGAGGCCATTTAAGTATCGTGTAGTTACACAATAACCACGATACTTCTGGACTCGCGCATAGACCGGGTACTCCGAGGAGAGTACACAGAAATGAGGAAAATTTCTCGTTTCACGATTGTTTCGCGCTTCTCGGCAGAATGTATCAACAGCAGGCGGAGAAATAAAGGCGTTGTGCGCGCGGGCTACATACTTACATGCATGTTGAAAGTTCGAGATCCCGAAACTACGAGGAGGAGTAGTAGTACATCATGCACGCGCCTCCGCCACCTCGTTTTCTGTACAGTCTTTCCGCATAAATAGTGTAAAGCATTACAATACACACATTTCGCGGCGCAAAATAATGAAATAACAATATTCAAAAAATTACTACAATCTAATTCTGCTTTATTGCAATTATTTTGCTTTAATTTCATTCGCGTCGCAAATTCGCATTCAACTCGCTTTTTATCGACAAGACACGCGACATTTCCCTTTGCGTGAGAGACAAAGTCCGTTTCTTACTTTTGCTTCATTCGACAGAAAATGAGGGAAACGAAGAGCGTTCGATTTGGTTCAGTAACTTGTTTCGCGAACTGTTCGACGGCGGGAGGAGAGTAGGAAGAAAGTGGAAGGGTGGACATTCTTGGATCCGCGTGGATGTACCGTTCGGTAATTTATTTCTTGCCGGATCTCTCTTCTGCTCCTGACCACAGGATGTTTGACAAGGGTAGCGCGCGGAGGGTTTGTTCTGGGGCACAAACCCGACGGGTTCTCCTGCGCGAAAGGCAACTATTTCGGAATCAATTAAACTATCGAAGCGACCGAGTGTGCGATTGAACCGTTAATTAGCAGCTGCCCCGTGCGCGTTCGCGAATTCTGCAAATTATCACACTCGGGTAGACACTGCGCTTGCGACCGTGTATCACCATCTCGAAGTGTCGAAACATCGACTACTAAAACGCTCATCGCGAAGAAAGACACGCGTATATCGCGGGAGCGCGATCGGGAACGCCAGATTGTCCGTATCTTCAGTTGATTAGCGTGGATTAATTCAACAGCGCGAATCCCGAAGTGACGGCATTCCATCGAATGTGCGGTATTATCGACATCTATTATAGTACGAGGTTCGTCAAACGAAGTGTTTTGTGAGGAAGCAACGGCCACGCCACATCCTCCCGTTCCGTTCAGGGCGGAAAAAACAGGAATGCGAAGTGCAAAAAAATCGTCGGTCCGTGTCGTGAGCTTTGGAGCTCCATCAAGCCCTTCGAAGAGTTATGAATAAGGGATGAGACCGCGTCGTGTGTGCGCCCGTGTGCCGACGGGACGGCCGCGCACTCGCACACGTCCGCACGAGTTTTAAGCTCGATTGTATGACGGTAAACGAATAAATGTGCAAATTTGACGAACCAGCCTGGCTCTCGCTATTCGAAAATACGTAACGCACACGCGTGCGCCCCGAGTACACGCGGACGCATGCTGCGCACGAGCGGTACCAACACGTACACGTCACTCTTGCACACATGCGCACCTACCGTGCGACAACACGTGCATGCACGTACATCTAGGCGCATCGGACGCACTTACGCTGCGCGGCGCCTGCGTGTGCGAGCGTACGTGTCCGTTTCTAGCTTTCTCTCTCTTTCTCTCTCTTTCACTCTCTCTCTATGTATGTATGTGTGCATGTGCGGGAACGTGATCGCGGGGTGGACTAGAGACTTGTGCGTATGCGTACAAAATACGAACTCCCAGGCCGGCGAACTGGGCGTTCCTATACGCTGGGCCGTGAATAAAAATAATTAACGGAGAATATATACGAATGTCGAAGCGCCGATTGATTTACGGGAGTGTGCGAAGGTTCGAGGCGGGACTCGTAATTTCGCAAAAACCGCGTATCTGCGGGCTCGGCCTCGATTTTTGTTTTTACCCCCAGACCAACCAGCGCGGCCGATCGACTGCACGCGTGTACGTGCGTAAGTGGATTTTTTTTTTTTAATACTCGTCGCTCTTCAAACTGGTCCGACTCGGCGGTCCATGATATTCCACGGATTGCCACGGATATTACGGATAATTAAGTATGGGATTTTTGCGTTTAATCGAGTGCATAAATCGAATGCACTCGCCGACGCTATGAGATGCTTCAGTTCAAATAATCATTCGCTCGTCGTTGAAAGGTTTTTATTGCAAAATCTCCGAATTATGCGGGTATGAACGGCGAAGCGGAAATGAAATCGGGGCAGTCTTCTTTTTATCGGACCATCTTGCTAATTCGGCAACGCAACTAAAGCAGTGGAAGTTTACGAAATACGACGCGTATTACGAGCCCCGTGTTTTAATGAATATGTGAACGTAATTGACGCAAAAACTTTTTTCTTAATCTGCTTAAAATGCTTAGCGCAAAATTTCACCACAAAAAACAATTTTGTTCTCTGTTCTATGCGGAATTAATCAAAAGTGTTATTTTTGACGCAAATCATTGTCGCAACCGCGAATTTCGTTCGAATCGATAAATATATATATCAATAGAGAATGCGGACAATCCGCGCGATGGCGCCAATGCGTCCAGGTGTACAAATTTATAGATAACGAAAGGCAGATGATAACTACTCCACCGTAATAGCGCCGCGGTTTTACTTGCGGCACCCACTCTTAAGAGACGAACCGGCTTGATTTGCAATATATAAGTGATTAATTGTGCGCTATAAAAATTGTGTGTGTGTGTGTGTGTGTGTGTGTTATTTAACACAATCGAAAATGCCATTACAAAAACTAAATATTGCGTTCATTAAGTTTCAAAACATCTTTCTGCGAAAAAATAAAACATTTTTTTTTTATGTAAATATTTTCGAGTGTCAAATCGACATACTTTATAAAACCATTTATTTTACAGCGTAATATCATATTTTGTTTTATGTCGCTATTGAATGCATTTGTGTTGAAAAAGTATAGAGAAGCTAAAGTTAAAATTTACGTAAGTAAGAAAGAACGCGATGGTTTAACAAGGCGAGGTAAATTTCAACAAACGTCGAAAGTCCTGAAATAATGCAAGAGAGATTCGACTTACTCCCGGCGTCGTCGGACTTTCATAAGCACGAGAACGCTCTTGAGAATTCCCCGTCCTCGTTAGAAAAATATTCTAGCCGCAAGTAGCTCGGTCGCTAAACATTCTCCGAGATAAATATGTACGCGGCGGTTTCGTTCCCTCTCTCTAAGAATAATAACTATCTTTTAATTAAGAGAGAGACCGGTATCGCGGAAATTCTCTCGCGGACGTAAAAATCGCGATATTTCTTATTACACGTATTTCCCGCATAAAACACGCTTTTACAAAGACGCCGAGAAGTGCAGTCTTTGACTTAAATGCGTCAGACGATATTCTCATCCCCAATTGTGAAAAACGACAGAACGAGACTCACGTCGCGTGTGGACATAAAGCAACGTTGGGAGACGCGATGAAAAGAACGCATGAGAGCTTTTCACCCCACTTTCTCGTAAGTAAGTGGCCACGTACGTATCTCGCGTAGTTAGATAGGTAGATAGGTAGGTCTACAGGTGTCAGCTGACAATGAGTCGCATGCACATTCTCACGTGTCTGCGTCGCACACACGCGCTCGTCCGTCGGTATGGAGATATTGTTGGAGATGAGAAGAAGCGTTTCGAAGACTACATTAAAGAAGAGCTTTTAATTTCCATATTGCTGAGAAAATGTAAGAAACTAAACAAAAACCACTCAACAAACACGGTGGAAAGGGGAAAAGGTTCTTTTCTTCGTCGTTATCCGTCACGTTTCTTCATTCATCTTTCATACAGATATCAAGACTATGAGTGTAGTTCGCATTGTCTCCGCGAAACTGAACGAGAACTGACGGACATTTTGATACGATCGCGCAGTATCAAGAGTAGAAATGTACGTTCATTCAGCTAGACGATCTCGAATTAAGAAGTCCATTATCCCTGCGGGCATTGTCTCCGTCGTCAATTTCGGCATCTGCCCAATGGCAGCTGAAGAAGAAGAAGAGCATCTCAAATTACTCCCGCACGATTCTCTCTCGTCATTTGGTTTCTCTGTTTTGTACACCTCTCCCTCTTCTCCCGTATCGGCTCGCACGCGTGCGCGCATTGCCCGCCTGTCGTTAATCCTGAAGTATCCCAAAAAGGCTCATCATCTGCTTGTAGGTGGCTCACCACTATTTATTTACGACAGGCCGTATAATGCCAAACCGCTTCTGTTTGCGGCGTTTTGTGGACAAAACAGAATTGACGATGATCTCCTTTTCATTTTGCTTGTACGTTACACGCAGCCCGCCCGCAAACCACCTCCACGCACAGAATTCCCTTCCGCCAGTGGCGTTTTTCTTTTGTCGGTGTGCGCTCGAGCGTCGCGACCGCGTTCTGCATATTTTGAATCTATGCAAGAGATCCTTTCCGGCTTCTTTTCGTTCGCGATTGTTGCCGACGAGAAGAGGCAAAAACGAGTGATCGAGTACATATACCCGGTGCGCGAGTTCCTGGTGCGCGGTTACCGGAAGAAGAATCTCTCGGGATTACGGGAAGTTGACATAACGGCGCAGTTAAATATTTTTATACCTGCGGGATACATTGACGGTGACACAATGCCTTCCGACGTCTTATGAAGAGAACTCGCGTCCACAAAAAACGCGCACACGCTGTTAAAAAGTCAGACGAAGTTCATCATCTCTCGGAGGCTGTTCAAAATTCGATACAGAGCAATCTATCTTTCGGAAAATAGGAAAAAGGAAACCAAACGACCCTTCCGGTTAAAGTCAACGATGCAAGTCGGACAAGCAAGTTTTATTCAAGTTTGATTTAACAAAATAGAAGCAAATACGAATGTTTTCCATTTTCTTAACTAGTAATATTATAAATGATACTTTTTTTATTTCTTCCCAATTTTAAATTAGTCCAATCTCTAGTGTACTATAGATTGGTACACTGCATATCAAGAGCGGGCTAACGAGTTTCTAGATGTGTACATGCCCATCGTGCAAGTGCGCATCGTCAACGAGGGAGGTTTTGTCTCCGCTTCCGAGTAATTTCCTCGTAACGTCAATTTTCCTGGAGACTACTAACCCTTCACAGTTCGAGCGCCCTCTGGGAAAACAAAGGTGTCACTTCTTCAAAGAGCTCTTGTTCTTCACTCTTCTTTCCTTCATTCTTCTCAGTTTCTCTTTCTCTCTTCACCGTCTTGCCGACTAGAGACCTCGATACTGTTCCTATCTCTTTTATTTCACTCTCTCTATCCGTGCGGAGTGTCTAAAGACTTTTACCTTAATAAGACTCTTTGTCGTTTCCTCCTACAAAAGGATTCATATCCGATAGAAAACTCGACTTAGCTGAGAATAGCAACGAACAAAACGGTATCAATCTCGTCCGGATCAATCATTATTTCCCGTTAATAAATTTACGGCTCCTTCTTTCATTTCCGGCGCCTTTATCCGCGCGCGCGCGCGCGCGCCACCCTTTCTTTTCTTTTTAAAAAGACTTTATCTTTTCTCAAGGGATGACGCTTCAACAGGTTACAAGACGCTGAATCTCGAACGTCTTCGCTCTGTTTATCCCCCAAGGAATATCCATCCCTTTTCCTTTTCCCTTTTCTCCTAGACCCTAAGGAAGTTCGCCCACCCCAACGTTGTTCTTGAGGCGTAAGTTTTCTCAGTTCCTGCTTGCTAACCAAAAAGATCCGTCTCTCCAAGATTTTCCGGTCCGCACCGAAGAACCTGTTGATGTAAAGAATTGTCCCGCCGGCGAAACTTGGAAGAAAGGACACGGACGTTTTCTTACGACGACGCCTCCCCCTAATCAAACCTCCCAACCATAATCGCGGAGGGAACAAGATATCAACTTGTTGCTGACGGTATTGAGCGCGGGCCAAGGATCTGTGTGGTTGAGAGAAAGGGTCGGGTTTTATTTTATTATTTAGACACGCGCGGCACGCGAGACCGGCTATCCTCTTTCTTCTTTTCGTTCTCCTTCGTCTCGAGATTAGCCGCGCTTTGTTCCGACTTAATATCGCGAACTACTTTGCCGCGCGCACACGCTCGATAACAATAGCGGAACGCAATAAGTCGAATCGCATCGTAAAAGAATACTGATTTTTCTGATACGCTTGATACAATCTTTACGGTTTGATTTGTACGACCACGTGTTTCGTTCGAAAAAAAGTCTGCCCGCATTGCGGTGACTCGATAAAATTAAATTAATGCAGTCGGTGTGTGTGTGTGTGTTTAAATTTATTGTTGTGATTTAAATTTCTATTTGAATTGATTGTATAATTAAAAATCTATCATATTAGATATTTGCTTTTCGCGGAAAAACCCGTTTATCGCGGAAATTCATAAAATTATTTGAACTCTGCATTTTGAATTCCATCTCTTTCGTAAATCGAAGTGGATCGTAAAATGCAAAATTTATGATACGCTGCGTATTATTACGCGGATATAATGACAAGCTATTAAGGGAAAATCGTTCTGCAACGCAAATGTGTACTTAACGTTTCTCAGGGGGATACTTTCAAGATACGATGTTCACTTGGAAACACTTGTTGAGCAGTGAGCTAAGATTGTCCGAGCTAAGAAGCCACTTGTTGCTTCGTCCTTCCTGCAAGGAAACTCCCAGGTCCCGTATCAGGATACTTAGTGCTGATAACCGCAGAAACCCCGCTTAACTTCGATACGAACTACAAAGTCCTGCAAACTGCCGAGACTCGTCGCATTTGCGATATTAACTGTTCTGTTAATATTCGGCGCTTCTTTGAAATTTATCGAATAATTCAAAACAAACGCGTTGCAAATTACGACATCTCGATACGTACGTAATATATTCAAATGGGAATTCATTGAAAATTCTCTTTTCCTCTCTTTGTATTTATCTTTTCCCTTGCTGTTATGATCGACATATTCCATTACTGCTCCGACGATTATACGAAGGGGGCGTCTCCTGAGGCCCACAAGGGGGCCACATGGTCGCGTAGCAGTTTGCTCTCAGATACATTTGAGTCTCTCGCGCGCGATAGAGGCTTATAATCGAATATGGAGCTAGTTATCAAATGCTAACTTTAGATATGGAAATACGACTTTGTTCGATGGGCGACAGCGCGCGCGACAGAGATACGTTTCGCGCGTGTCATCCGGAACACATGTTTAATTGTTCGGGAGTTAGATCTATATACGAACTTTATATATACACGTATATTGACAGATTTATTTCCATCGTCTATCGCGGAAATTTTTCGTTTCCGCGAATGCAACATTGATTCCGTCGTCACTTAATTATAGAGTTTTGCATCGTGATTTCAATCAAATAGTAGAAAAAATAAATAAATAAAATAAAATAAAAAAGAAAACAATTACAATTTTATATTTTCTGTTTCCTGAGAGTGATGTGTGTATTTTTGTATTCAGATCGCTGTTTACTTGCTTATTAGACGCTGTCAGCGGAGAAACTGGGTACACACATATCGATTTGACATCATCATAGTTTGAATTAATAAATTTCCGAGGGAGTTAACACACTGAATAGAAAATTTCGAAGAAAAAACAGACTTCCCTGAATCTTCTGCGCGATGATTGGGCTCTGCCACGTGTCTATTGTGTCACCCATCGGACTAGACGCCCCCTTTTCGAACACACACACACGTGTGTGCGTGGCACGTACGCGCCTTAATCACGCATAGAAACGTAAGACGAGAAGGAAAAAAAAAACTAATCTCATCGTGTGAGAATATTTCGTTCAATTGAAACCAGTCGCGCACTATGAAGTTTTATTTGCGTATAAAAAAAAATCGATAAATGCTTGGTAGTTAAATTACAGTCGGTGCCAGAAAAAACTCATTCAGTAGTATTTATTAAAAAGAAACAGAATTACGTACAGAGCACATAAATGATTGTTAGAAACTTCGCGAATTTCCACTTCGGAAAAATCTGAAAATTATTAAATACTGCTTCTTTGAGCGCGCGCACGTTAAATATGAATTGAGTTTGCATTACTTATTGATTAAGTCTCGTTGTTAATAAATCTATTAAAATATAAAATCTAATAATGAAAGAGTAGCACAACTAGCACACATGTGCATTAATTAAAATTAAGTAAATCGTTTTAAAAACTAAAGTAGATCATATCCAGTAAACTATACACTAGCGAAAATAATCGTATTATTGGCAAATAACTGTGTTTAAAGTCTTTCGTACGTACGTAACAAATAGTTACGCGGCATGCGCGCAATGAACAGCGCGCGTAAGATACATCCATATCCAGAAATATCGTATCAACGCTCAGAGAAGCGTATCGAGGCTAAATCGTCAAAGCTGACTCCACGTCTAACAAGCGCGTACGCTTTATGCGGTCTTGCAGCGACAGGAAACTAATTATAAATCTGTTTCCAACAACGTGTTTTATGTCATAACTATGAACGCTGATATATATCGGCGTGCGTACTTCTCTGGCGCGGCCACGTCAGAAACTATTTTTATATCACGCGGCGTCATAGTATGCGCGATGAAAAAAAAAAGAGCGGGCAACGCAAGAGCGTCGAGGAGCATCTGCACGCACAATGGCCGCGGCTAATTCCATGTACTCGACGACCGCGAGTTGCAACACGTTTTCCTATAAAGGACTCTCTCTCTCTCTCTCTCTCTCTTAATCGTCTAATCGTTGTAGAACGGCATCGAAGTGCGCCTCAACACGGTTTACCATCCCGTGTTCCGAAGGGGGAATATCTGATTGATGATTAAGGATTGATGGACGAGTAGATCGACACGGTGTGTCGCGCGGTGAGGGAGGCATCGGGAGTAATCTTGACTGGACAAAGATTTCCATCGAGACGTTCGGATTTGATTTTCAACCCCATCGTTTTGGCCCCATCGCATCGAAGAGAGTAATTGCGAGGAGAAACGACGACGACGACGACGACGACGACGACGACTTCGATCGGAAAGATCGACTTGGGTTTGCTTTTATCGGGTTACGCAACGTCCACGAAAATCAGTCGGCTAAGTTCTTTGTCTACAAAGCCATCTGTCACCCCGAAGAGTCCGCGTGAGAGGGTATGGGAAAACGATGTGTGGGCGGTGGCGGCGCCGATACGTGTGTTCGCCTGGGCACGTTACGCGTGTATCTCTCCGTGTGTTTGCGTGCGCGCGGCGTTGCTTCGTTGTGTGTATATGTATGTGACGCGCGACGTACACACGTACACGTAGAGAGACGCCTAGGCGTACGCCAATATGCGAGATACGATCGAGATAAAAGCGAGATAGCGCGACAAGTATAAGCGGACCTTTGGGATGTGTATTGGGTATTGATTTTCTCCGCACGGAGTTACGCCACGGGCTAAGCCGAAACGCGACAGAGTTTATTAATCCCGGAGTAAGCGAACGCGCGTCTGCGTGCAAGACGAACGAACTTTCAATTTTTTTTTTTTTTTTTTTTTTTTTTTTTTTTTTTTTTAGAAATGCGAAGTATATAATGACAATACAATCGCACAAAAACGAAATTATTATTCTCTATAACTCGTTATCTTGTGTGAAAAATTCCGAAAAAAAGTATCAACTTTTCTTTGATTCTACGGGATTTTTCACAAAGTTGGAGAAAACGACCATCAAAGTGGTTGAATCTTCTTTTATAATTGTGCGGACTCATTATTCCAAGTTTTTTAATTAGCGACAAACTTCCGCGCGCCCATTACTTCTATATATATATACTGCGGTTCAAATTCACTTCGTAACTTAAATCTCGGAGCTGCATAAATTGGTTAACTCCGGAGAGTAGACGTAGAGAGGAAGAAAGGAACATTAGAAGATGGATAGGGAAAGAACGGGAAGGAGAGAGAGAGAGAGAGAGGGAAGGAGAGTATACAGCGGAGTACAGATAATACATCATAAACTTAAGAACAAAGAGGACAGAGGATGTCGAGGCTGCGCCGGAGAATCCGCAAACTCCAGCATCCTCGGCGACGAAACTTTACCTATTTGTTAAGTCTTGCCGGCCGAAACTGTCTCAGATACTGGCGTCGAACAGTATCTCACACCTACGATCTCCTTGACTCTCGTCCTCCTCCTGACTCCTATTTCCTCGATCCTTCTCTATGCATTCCAGCCAGAAACAATGCAGTAAATGGAAGTACATCGTCATACTTAAAGCATCGAAGCAAGTAAAGCTGAGCAATGTTCGAGGCGAGTTGTTTAAACTAATTTTCTTAGCGCGAACATATTTTATGACGTGTGAGAGCTTGCTTGTTTTTTTGTAAATAAGCAAATAATAACGCACGTCGGAATTAGGTGACGGCGTGCTTGAAATAAAACGCGATGTGTTATAGTAATGCAAATACGTTGCGATATTTCTCAATTTGTATTTTATATGTGCACTTTCCAATTAAATAATCCGTTACAAGAGGAAGTGCTTTTTATTTTTAAACTGTCGCGGAGTATATTGCGCGAGAGGAGAGAGAATCTCTTTTTTTTTTCTCTCTCTCTCTCTCTCTCTCTCTCTCTTTCTCTCTCGACAGAGAGAATGCGGCGCTGTATTTATACCGCCTTGATATTTATGCGCGATCGAAATTCGTGAACTTTGGCACGTGTGACGCGAGGCAAAAGCTCGTCGCCGACACGCGCGCGTTGCATCGTCCGTGCGACTGTGTTAGGGATAGTGGCGAGCTTTAGAGGAGGGTTTCATTGTGACGACAATATCGCCTTGGGCGGCATTGGCGAGGTAGATATGCAAATTTCGAGAAGTACGGCTTAACTCTCTGCAATTTTACTTTTACAAATTTGTTAATGTTTTCGTCGCGATTTTCGAAAGTTCCACGCATATATAGTGGCGCTCTTTGTAAAATTGCTACCTGTAGAACTTGTTTAAACAACAATAGAACCGCGAGATTATTGAACAGCAGAGAAGTAAAAACCATATACTTTATTTTGTAAATTTATTACAAAAAAATGTTAGTATTTATATTAATTAGATGTTGAAGATATCGCACAACTAAGCAAAATGCGGTTTAAAAGATTCAGGTCCATAATTACAAATGACTCGCAATTCGATGTTTTAAAGACAATTAAACGAAAATAATCTTTTTTTGTTTCAGAGAACGGCACGTTTCGCACCGCCACGGCAACGTTTAACGTAAGTATCACGTATCACGTCGACAATAACACAATTTGTTATTTGTAGAAAGTAAAAAATCTTTCCTCGCGAGCTTCTCGTTTACGCGAAACAAAAACGAGACAAAGCGGTCGTCTATTGTGATCGCACCGCTGACAATTTCTCGCCGTTCTACGCCAATGCATGCATATATGAATGTCGGCCGAGGGTTGACAATGCAGCTCGCGGTGGCCGCTTCGTCGTCGTGCGTCGTCAGTGATGACGTCGACGCGATGGCGAAAGAAAGAAGGATGTCGATGGGCGGGGAGCGAGGGAGGAGAGGGAGACGGAGACGCTCTAAGGTACATAATCATGCTTGTGCTGACTCCTTCCCCTAATAAAAGTCTCACTGTCAGCTCGTCCCCACGGATCGAATCCTCTGCGTGCGGTGCTCCGACTTGTGCATTGCTGACGACGATACACACATGTGTTTCGTAGACAAAAGTGGACGACAGCGTGAGGCTTCGCGGATATGCACTCGTCTGTCTCCGCGGATACGGTAACGGGAATCCGAGATGAATCGAAAAAGAATCACGGTGTATAAGAAAACAAAAAAGGGAGAAGGCAGAACACAACAAGAACTGCGGGATCAAAAGCGAGATAGAAAATGTTCGTTGTAACAAGCATCTGAAGATTTTGTAACTACAACTGTTTTGATTTTTTGTTTTTCGTTCCTTCCCCCTATCTTCTTCTCACATCTTGTTCGACGTAACTGTGTTTCAACCGCGATCGTGTAACACACTCATGACAATATTCCCGATTTGCTCGAACAGCGATTTGCAAATTAATTTGGCTTTGTCGGTCGATTGTCAACAGTACGCTGATCTTTCACGCAAACAGCACGAATACATCACGCCGTCGGTTTAAGGGGCGTCCGGGAACGTTAGATTAGATTACGTTACATCAGCTTGTTTACGTGCAAGTGCGACTAGATAAAGCGTTGGAAAATAAAAAGCGCGAAGTGAATAAATTTCTCTCTCTTTTTCTCTCTCGTATTATTACAGAAAACGAAGTAGGCAACTATAATTGTTTGACTCGAGATCGAGTAGCTCACTTACACCTCGCAGGTGAGTCAGAGAATAAAAGAGCAGTAAGGCTAGTGTAAATGCAATACAAATTGAAAACGCGATCGTCCAGCTTGAGTTTAATTGAGGTCGACCGAATGAAAGAATACACGCGAACGTAAACGGAAATAAAAAAGAACCTTACCATTCATTCGACGGTTTACCCTCGAGGTCGTCGGAAGGAGGGACGTAAGGGCGCCTCGGTGTCTTCGCTCCGATGTTTAAAGGGCCGAGCGCGTTCGAGGGTCCTTGGCCCGAACAGGTCTCAAGGTGCGTGTCTCGGATAGATTTAAAAGACCCTCACGACGGGAGAACATGCTTTCGGAACACGGTAGGATCTGGCCGCAACTTGGAACCAGATGGTTCGGTTTCCCACTTATGTATTTGCCACCCGCCTTCTTCCACCCACGTGTATCACACACACAAACCTACGCGGTGGCGGTCTAAACGTGAAAATGGATTTTCTCACCCCACCCTCGCTTCTTACACCACCGTTTTTTCCCCTCTTTCTTCGAATGCGATCACTCGACCGACAAAACTCTCTTTCTCGCTTACGCCCTCTCCTCTCTCACCTCGGCCCCTCACGCACGTTAATAACACATCTCGATGCGGGCCGGCGTCGGCGGAAAACGAAGGAGAAACACGGCGTCGTTCGACATATGTTTCGAAGTCATTGTGCACGTCATGCGGCGAAAGACGATGCGTAGCGGTAGTCCGTGAACGGTTTTCCTCTCCCGTTCGCTCGTTTGGTTATTAGTACTTTTAATCTTCCGTTATAGACGAGAGCCTCGAAATTGGTGCTGGATACCGTTGAGAGGATCGACTAATCTGCCGCGAACAGAATTCCGCACTTAACGACGATCGGGGGAAGCGCAGGCACCGACAACAGTTACGTGTGTTTTTTTCTTTTTTTTTTACTCTGATCGCTCCCTAATACCTTTATTCGCTCGTCTAGCTTTTTTCCTCTTTTTATCGTGCCTCGTGCCCCGAGACGTTACGATTTAAACGCGCACGAGCGGTGACTCGAGTGGGCGGATAACGATACGTAAAAGGATAACGTTTTGCGTTGGTGTACGTTCTGAGGAGGCGCACAAAAATCTCTGCTCTCGACCTATACACAATTCCATTGCCGCGAAGTTTTTAATATCGAAAAAACCGAACGAAAGCTGTTATTTTGATCTCACTTCAATATTTTACCTTTGCCATTAAAATTCTTCTAACAAAGTTATATTCGTTAAATGTTCAATGAGCAAAAATTCAATCTTTTTTACATTATCAAATAAATCTCTCTTAATTTCATTTTTACGCGAAACGGAAAATTGTTTCTCGAAATTTTAGTCTTGTCGCTTGATTAACGAGAATTTCACTATTCAAAGAATTTGTTTGAATAAATTTTACACGAGACGACACGAAATAAAGCTGCGATTCGTGTTGAATTAGCGACTATGGCACGCGCTGCGGAGAAGGAGGGATGCTGCGTATAAAAGGGACGCAGGTTTTACAGGCTCGACATTATGTTTACCACACGAAACGCCCCCGCAACGCCTCACTGGAAAAACCGGATGTCTCGTGCTGTGAATTAGCTTTACGATTTACGAGCGGCGACAAATTGGCCAGCGCGGCTCTCTTCTTCTCTTTTAACTAACAACGAGCTCGTGAAAAGCTCCGGCCGATCGTTATTGAACCGTTTGGAAATCGTTTAAGAGCTAGGCCACTTCGCAGAAATACAAACGTACAATGCGATCAGCCACGTGTACACTCGTCTTGTAAATCTTTTACTCCGCACCTTCTCTCGTCGCAATTAAGTTATCGTTGGACCCTTCACAGGGTTCGTAAAGACGGTCAATTTGGGACACGAATAAGAAAAATTTCTTTGGCTATTTTCCACGGTCACTTTGTCACTTTAACAAGACAGCTTAGTAGCCTTAGGTAAAGTCAAAGTACAATAGCGCCCGTCTACAATTGTCCGGAAAGTTTTGCCGATGTATTATTTAAAAACGACCATTTCGCTCGCGCCAATTATTCACCCATCGATATATTGTGCAGAAAATCAATTATATAAAGTATAAAGATTCAATCATTCCAGTAGCTTATATATTTTTGTTACAAAATTAATTTCAAGAGATTTGAAAAAATATTTAGTAAACAACAATGCGCAGAAAAGTTTTATCTTTCATTTTTATAGTTTTATTATTACAACGGAAGGATATACTATTTCTCGTTTCAGAGATAATTGAGCGCGTGTATGCTTCCCGATGCGTGACAAATGCGCGTACATATAGCGGCATTCGGAAGTATGTTCCCTTCCGTGCGGGAATCGTGTTCCTGTGTATGCGTGCGAGCGTGTACGCGAATCGTTTCCGTATACTAACACCCCTACAAATCGATCGTGGTTCCGTCACCTTGATAACCTCTTTCTTTCTTCTTCCTCCCTCCCGTGCGCGTCCGAGGGTGTTGCCGAGCGTCTGGCCAGACGGAATTTCTATGGGGCACCAGTGGGACACCCCACAAACAGTTCCGTCCTCTAATGTGGAAGTAGCTCGTGCTACCTGAGCAGCTGCGCGTGTGTGCGAGAAGAGAAGGGAACTCCCTTCGCGGGAGTTGTATTTTATTTTCGCCTCGCCTTATGGGATATCGAGAAGAGCGAGAGAGACAAAGGGCGCAAAGGGGAAGGGCCCCATAGATAGACGCCGCCAGGTACCCCGTGGGCTCAACGTCACGCTTGAGAGGGGGGCCATCTGCCCCCTAACGAGTGTGTGACGTCAGGTGTGACGACGTGTGCTGGGCTAAGAAGCGTTCGTCTTCTCTTCCTTTCTCTTCGCCCCGAGGGTTGCATCAAAATGTTCTAATTGCGACCAAAAGCTATATGCATGCTTCAGACTATCGTCATGCAATCGTTTTACTGTTTTGCATGTTACTTTTTTATATGTTCTATTTTTTTCAATAAAGAAAAGATATATGTTAGCTCTTAAATATAAAAAAATATTCGTGGCTTTTGTATCTAGACCTATACTTTACAATATTTCTCAGAATATATAAAAGTTATAAAATATATAACGAAGAAAAGGAGAAGGAGAGAAACTTATTTTCTAGCGCGTTTCATTGAACAAGTTAGATATTCAATTGGAATATTCAATCTTCTAGCAATACTTTATTCGATTATTGCGCACTGCGACTCACTTTTATCGCAGTAGGCGTATTTCGTATCTTTAACAAGACCGTCATATTGTTCTTTATCACGAGATTCGCTGTTATCACGCGGGGCGGCTTCTAAAGATATATTCGTGCACACACAGCGTTCTGCATGTGTGACATGTACGGATGTCTCTTCTGCTGCTCTCTTTTCCTCTATCGAGAATAATAGATTAGAAGAAATAAAATCGTTAGTGTGTTTTTCCTGTTTTGCAAAAACTTATCATGCGCGCTTGAATTATAAAATTGGAAATTACTAACACGTAAAAGTATGATTAATTTTTAATGTGAATACTTCTATTTATACAACGTATTTTTGTAAAAATTTCGATTGTTGAAAGATTTAATTTTTCGTCGTCCCGAAAAAATTGCACCTTTTCAGTTCACCAACTTCAAGGTGCAAGGGGGATGTTGTTATGAAATTTAGATGCCACCCCCTTCTGTCGTATTGTGCGTCGATCATTTCACAGAACGTGTCTGTCACTTCGTGCTTTCGATCCGTTGCGTCGTCGAGAATCGCGCGTGTGCACATTGGAAATCGGTCGCGTGTTACGCGCCTTGTACGTGCGAATTCTAAGTATAAGTACGTAATATGCAGAAGCAAAGGGGCATGCGTCACGGAACATCTGCCGCGAGCGCGTGGCCCCCCGTTTGTACCCCCAAAGAGCACCGACTGAAAAGGAGGGTCCTTTGAGACAAAGAAAAAGTATGACGTACGGGCAGCTGCCGCGCGCGGTGACGTAGGGCCTTCCTCGTTCCTCCTATGTTTCTCGGGACTTACGACCATCTAAGGTGAGATCCCGCGTTGAAAATCGAAGATTTATCGCCCGTGATCGCGTCTATCTATATTGCCTCAACTGCGGTGCAAATTATATGCCTCTCTCTCTCTTTCTCTCTCTCTTTTTCTTGATGCAGTCTCTAGCATTCCGATTTTTTTTGGAAGCAAAATATAGAAAATTATTTTTACTGCAAAATTTATAAGAAATTTATTTTTGTCAGAAATTTATTTTTGACAGTTTCTTATTTTAGCAAATATAATTTTCTTTCTCTGACAAATTAATATAACTGCTTAAGAAAAAACACTCTGATCGGAATACTTGTGTGAATGAGACATGTAGAGAGTGCAAAACACGGAACCTCTTGTGCAGAGCATAAAAATATATATCGTCGTCTCGTCACAAGTCACTTTTGTTATTTTCGCGAAGGCTCCCTGTCTCTAACATGTTTCTCTTATCCTCGCTCTTCCGTTTAAGGGAAGAGATGCAAAATGCGAGTTGTCCATCCTCAAAGCAACCTGCTGGCCACCACACATTTTTCTTCTCAAGAGAAAAGTGGAGAAAGAAAAGAGAGAAAAAGAGTGTAGCGCGCAGTAAAGCGCACTAATCTCCCAAGTACACGCTTCGTTTGAAAGCCTGGTCGCCACTGTCTTTTCCCGGATTTTTTACATGCCAAGAACGAACACTTTTATTTGTTCTATAATGAAACAAAACTTTTATTGCATGCGTCGACGAAAGTGTTGTGTGTACATGATTGTCAAAAAGAATTTTTTTTTTTTAAATTAATGAAAATAATTAGAAGAAATATGAAAAGAACCCATCGAAAAAAACTTCGAATAAGTCAGAAATTACTTATATGTTTTCTATTAATTCTTCTTTTATGCAACCTTTAGTTACGTCCGAACACCCCACATTGCCACTTTTCTCACATCTGTTGCTTACTTGTGATTCGTATTTGCATTTGTAATGCGTCTGTTCTATATCGTTTTAAATATTTAGCCAAGTTTTTTATTTATAGTTTTATATAATAAGTTTTAATCAAATTTTTTAAATAGATTTTTTATTTGAAAAGAAATGTATATTTTATGTTTGCGCGTAAATATAAAAATTGCAAATTTGTAAAAACAACGATTTTTATTCAAACATAAAAAAACATTATCTTTCTATATTCTGTTGATGCTGAAATAAAGATAAAATTATGCAAATACGATTAAATATGTGGTCGCGTAAAAATTGACATGTAAATAAGTAAAGTGTATAACTTATATCGGTGGTGCTTATACTCGACTTTGTCAGCTAAGAATAGAGGAAGGAAACAATTAATTGTAACGAGGGGGAACAGGAGCTGATTTAAAAGGCACTCAACCGGCCGGACTTTCCGTTGTCGCTTATCTCATCTTAATTTCCAGTGCGTCTCAAAATAATACATTACAATGAAAAGAGAACAAAGCAAGAGATTCAGTGAGAAACACAATTCGTCGTTACGCCACGTGATTTTTACGCGTATAATTTTAATTTTATGAGATGCACAGAGATTCCTATTCTCTTCACTTCGCTTTTCAGAAACGTCTTTCGTTTAATTTCACAAGATGTATTTTCGGTAGATGCAAAAGCACAATAAGTATATCGAATTTACGGATGGATTTGGAAGCGAAATCGCGCAGAGATATTGTGGCCGAGACAGATGCATTGTAGAGTCGTAGAGTAAAAGGAATTCGTGAAAGGGTACGTTCGCGCAAAGGCGCGATTCCTTTTTCGCTCCCTCGCATCCAGAAACCCTTTCGATTTGCATCTGTCTCCAAAATGCAAAAAAGGGTGTCTCGAAATACAGATGTTTCTGGAAAGCACATAAGGAACGGCTGTTCGAGTGGAAGGAAAATAGAACGTCGCGAGTTCCCTAGCCGTTTTAAGACATTATTTCCGATCCTCGAAGGATCCTTCGATTCTCTCCCAATTCAGAGTTTTGCCAGGTGCGTCGCGGAATCATCTGCTTTCTTTTCGATCGAGTTTCTTCCAAAAGCAGGAAACGTCTATATATTATAAGGCTTTTGAAAAAAAAATTGTCTCGGAAATTGCGTGTTTGCCGAAATGTTCCCACGACGCGTCGTAAATCGAAAGTCAATGCAAGTGTCACTCGAGTGCATATTAATGCGATCGCGCGAAGAATTGTCGTGCAAAAGTTTAAGCACGATAAAAACGTAATTTTTATCTGTCAGTTACTTCAACACGCGAATCCCGGGTACTCACTCAATCACGCGTAAGCCGTATTTATGTCTATTTGCACAGTCCGTACGGGGCGCGCGCGACGTCGCGTAAAATATTGCCAATATCCTGAAAAATGTACGCGTCGTCTCTTCAGCCCCGTGTACAAAGATCCGGCGCTTGCAGGCGCGAATCCGACGCTCGTTGCGACGTCGCGTGAAATTCTTGCGTTTGCGCGCGCGTCGCGTTTGCTCGATAGTAATATGGAAGAAAAAAAGTAATAGACACCTGTGCAGAGCATCCCGAACGGTCTTAAAAAAAAAAAGAGAACCGATTCGATCGTCTCCGGCGATTTCCCGTCGTTCGTAAATTTCTCGCCACCCGCCGCCGCTGCCGCCGCCGTCGGCCCTCCTCGCTTCATCTCGTGCGCACTTTTTGCGCGGAGATTTTTCGCAACGCCTCCTGTCCCCGTTCACCACCTCCGACGACCCGATACCTGACCCTCCTTCCCCGTTGTACCCGGCGCTTTTTTTATTTTACCCCGCGCGTCGCCGCTCGGACCGCCGGGCGATCAATGAATTGAAGCGTCCGTCCTTTTTTTTTGGTCAGCCTCTGGCTCTCCTCGTTCGACGCATTGCCGCTTGCTTCGCCGTCACCTTTGCACCACCCCTCACACCCCTCGCGATCCCCACTCCACGATATTCTCTCGCGTTCTCTCTTTCTCGCTCGCCAACTTTTCCTCGCTCTCTTTTTCTCGCGCACACGTGCACTTTTTCTCCCTCTCTCCCGCCACCCCTGCTTTTCGCGTTCGTTCCGCTCTTTCCGCCGTTCTTCGCGCTCGGACCTCTCTATCAGCATATCTCATTCTCTCCCCTTTCCCGCCGCCTTCACCTCTCCGTTATCGTCGTCCTCCTCCTCCTCGTCCACCTACCTCCTCCACCTCTTGCGACTCTCGTCCTTTTCGTTCCTCGTCCAACTCGCCATTCCACGGTCAGGAGAAACGGACTCGAAGCCGTCCTTCTCCCACGCTTTTCTACATCGCGTTTCTCCGTCTCCCTTCTTTCGGCCTATCTGACCCTGCTGCTTCCCTCTCTTCTTTTTTCTCTCTTTCTCCCGTTTTCTCCAACATTGGACTGGACATTCGAGTCTCTCCGCGGGGTTCTCGTGCACGCACACGCATACGTGCATCTCACATGCACGCATGCAGATTCCGCGTTTCGCGTTCTCGCATCGGGAGATAAATCTCACTGGCGCTTACATGAAACAGAGAGAAACGACGAAATGAGAGAAAAAGAAAGAAAGAGAGAGAGAGAAAGTATGTATATGTGTGAGAGAATGAGAGAGAGAAAGAGAAGAGAAGAGAAAGAGAGCGCAAGAGGGGATGTTGGAGCGAGGGGGAAGGAGTGGGTGCATAGTAGAAGCGCATGCGCTCGAGTTAGACGAACACCTTTCGTTGCACATACGCGTTTCTATCTCCTTTCTGCTTGCATCCGGCTCTCCGGTTTCATTTTTCTCTTTCCCTCGCTCTATCGTCCCTCTTGCTGTTTCACCCTTTCCACCTTTTTCGTTGGCCTTTTATTTCAAAAGGGCCCTGGGCTAATGCAAATTTCCTCGTAAAGTGACGGTCGAGCCGCCGAATTACGTCGCGAGGTGATGCAACGGCGGAGGATGCAACGCTCGGAAATGGACGCAGCTCGCCTACCGGTTGCATTTTTAATCTTGTCGTCTCGTCGAAAATACGTTGGGGATGTTACGATGCACGCAGCATTTTAAAATACTTTCATTCTCGCTTCGTGTAACATTAGCTACTGAAACTTTGAATATCAAATTTTGCGCAAAATTGTAAGCATATAACATAGAAATTACAATCGAGCTTTAAGTAAAGATTTAAAGAGACGTACGAGCCGGCAATAGAAATATTAAAACATTTATATTGTCAGAAAAACTCTTTTAAAAAATTGATAAGAATAATTGATAATATTCGTATCTGCGTTTATGTATCGCGAATTATCACGTAGTTGGTGATTGACCGGAATGAAACGGAGATTTGTGTACAGGAATAATTACGGGTTTCTTTTAGAGAGGGCACGGTCGATCTTTCTCTCAGCGGAAAGTCGCAAGTTTATTCATTATACCGGACCAGCGAACGGTACCGGACCGTACAGTTAGACTGCCAACCCCATCGAGGATAGCTGCGCGCCCCAGCGGCAAATAAAATCGTATTTCATCCCTTTGCCGGCGAAAATTTTGTCCCTTCCTCTCTCGCACTCGCCCTCTGTCTCTCTCATCCTCTTTTTCTCTTTCCGCGGCGTAAGCTCGTACATCAAAGCTCGCCCGCGCCTATCTTCCTCCTCGAATGCTGCTGCCGCTGCGCGTCCCTCCTCACCCGCTGTCTCACCCTCCTGAGTCCACCATTTCAATCCCCCACTGCTCACCGTGAACCACCACATTGCCGAACTACCCCCTTTCGCCGCCCTTCGGACCGCCACCCACTCAACCCTCTATACATACACATCCTGTATACAACTCATAAACTTTTGTACGGAGCTTTAGTAGCTGCAAGCTAACTTCCGGTCTCGCGACACGCGTTTGTTTTCGTACCGAGCACAATCGATATCGATCGAGCAGACGGCGTGAATTCGATGTCGAACGGGGATGCAACGTTGACCGTGTATCGTCATAGTAAATCTGTCTGTCTAATCACTCACCATGTAACTTTGTGGATGAAAGACTTCTTCTGTCATAATTGTTCGGAAGTTCCCTAGACTGATGAAAACGATACAAAAAATTAAGAGATACACACAAAACTGTACATATATATGTGTATATTATAAATATATATTTATTTGTAAAGAGAATAGATAAAAAAAGTACAAGATTTCTATTGAAATAATCAGAATAGAAAGTAATAAAAGAGCATGCAGTTTTCTGATTTATTACGTTTCGTGACATGAGACAATATCGTACGACACATTTACTCCGACGATAAAGTATCGTTCTGCACATGTTCCATTGATGCCAAAAAATACTTACAGTAATTCAATTAATGCGCAACACGTTGCACCAACAGATCAAAGAGCGAAATATATTGGTTGAGTACTGACTGTATTTTTATTTAGTCGAATTTTCAACATCGCGACGCGAGGATATAAAATACAGAATTGCATCGAAGTTAGCGCGAACGTACCATCGCGATTTATTTCAACCCTTCCGCGAACTGCTCTGGCTTCGGGATGCAGAATGCAAACCCCGACGATAAGCTAGCTGACCGCCAGTGGTTTTCATCATATAACTCGATTAGCCCTGAATTCTCTCTCTTTTTCGATATAATTCAACGCGAATGCAATTTTCAGTAATTGCAGCGGTGGAAAGCAACAACCGAACGGACGAGCGGACGGGAGAGAAATACGCGAAATCCTATTAAACTGTTCACTCGCAGAGTGATCTTTAAGTGCATTCGGGATATATCGGTTTATTAGAAAAGAATCTTTTGTGGTGTAATACAAATAAGTACGCGAAGAAAGAGAAGAAGATGTAATTAAGAATAAGTAAACGTAATAATAACACCGTTTTGTCCGAGTTAGAGTTGATTGTATCGCAGTATTGATCTTGGGATCTCGGGCATGTCCGAGCTGTTGTCAATTAACATTTTAGCTTCCGTCAAGATGCCACTTGGAAAAATTAATCTCTCTCGCAGCTGACAGCTCCCACACGTTAAGGCGTTTGCCGCCTGTTACGTATTTAAAAAAAAAAAAAAAAAAACGAGATACAAGTGGAAAATTTCTTTTTAAAAGCCTTCGAATTTCCAAACTGTTAAAGTCGAACGCGGAAGAACGCGTTCTAATTCTGTTTTCTTAGATTCAAAAACTGCAGTCCTATTCACTCTCTCTCTCTCTCTTCGTGTATCGAGGAAGTGATAAAAAGAAAACAGTTATCGTTTTAATTGGAGAACATAACTGCCGCTTGGCAAATTGGACCATTTTGACACGTGGCTGCCACGCGAGGCTTCCGTCGAACACACGCCAAAAGAACCCTACAGGAAAACACGTTAGGGTCTAGGCCTCGCGCTTTCTTCCTGAAACCGTAATGACAGGTAGTGCGTAAAATAATTACGGTGTTTATTTAAGCATCATTCACGTGATCCTCGTGGATAATAGTTGGGTACGATAAAAAAGTCGCTGATGTGATTTACTCAGATACAATGCATCTCTCTCTTCGTATATAATTTTTTTTTTATTTAAGAATTATCTGATAACTTTGAAATATTCGCGCATATATCTATTCCCATCGAAGATTCGCAATGGCTAATACGTTCGCATTCCTACGTGAAACACGAGCGGACTCTGAATGATTCAAAACGTTGCTAATGCATTTCCCTTCTCGTTAGTGCCTAATTTTTACCAGGATTTGTTCCAGCCGCGCCGAGGTTGCGCCGCCACCCGCTGCGGACGAACCGATCAGAGAGAGAAAGAGAGAGAAAGACTCTTTCCATTCGTTTCGATCGAACGTCGATTACCCACACTAGCTTATGTCCTCGCAGACAGATCCGGAATCCCGTCGTGAATTTTACATGCCAAGGGACGTCCGCGAGAAATTGGTCTCTTCACAGGCGCAATGAGTTTTCGTCACGTCCACAAATCCAATTTACTTCCGTTCCGACTGTTTAATTAATATCTATCGCTTGTAATAATGATGTAACATACTTTTCAAAAATAACACCAGGAAAGATGAGAACTTTAGTTCGTCAATCAATTCGTTCCCGCTTTGCAAACACTTCCTTCATCGTGAGCGAAATAACACGTGCGATAGTTTGTTTCCCGAGTCGTGCAAGTCGCCACGAAGACGTTTACTTCGGCGAAACCAATTATTGTTTCGCATTTATAACTTTCTATATCCCAAGACCGTGTAAAGTACACCTTTGAGGAAAATACTACGTAAGCCGAGTTTCTATCTATGTTATGTACGTCACTTCTCGCGCGTACGAGAATATCTGAACGGTTCGACGCTCGAGGCGATGCGGCGCATTTTCCACGCGAGACATTCTCGCGCTTCCCATATCGTTTCGCATGCGACGATGCGTGTCCGGCAGTTTTGCGCGCGTGCACACGCTCTGGTCGCGGGAAATTCCTCTCCGCGTCTCCACTCTCGATGGATCTAGCGCGCGCTCCGTTCCGCATTTCTGCATAATGCACAATTCGTCTGGTTGAATGTATGAAATAATCGCTTTTCGCGATCGCGACTCGCGGCGCAAGCCGGCGAACGAACGAAAGAACAGATGTCATGTTACCGCTTATTTTTTTTTTTTTTTTTTTTTTTTTTTTTTTTTTTTCCCTCCGTGTGTCCGTCCGCCCGTCCGTCCATCCGTTTGCTTCTATCCGTCGCTTCTCTTTCCTCGTAGAAAAACGGAAAAAGGGGAAGCAGAGTAGATAGCAGATAGGGGGAGAAACGAGGAAAGAGAGAAAGAGAGAGGGGGAGAAAGAGAGAGAGAGAGAGAGAGAGAGAGAGTGAAACGCGAAGAGAATACAGCATAGCCCCGTCACGACTCAGATATGTGTGTGACGTACGCGAGACTCGGATTACGAGGGAATAAAGAGAGAATTCGAGAGTAGCGATGAAAAATCATTTTCAGCGCAGAGCGGAACTCTCTCCGGCGGACGGCACTTATTATTATTATCCGCGTATCACCGGGAGAGAAGCAGCAACTTCCCGTCCGTAAGCTTCGCCAGCTCGTGTTTAACAGC
>QVOB01016193.1:0-11575 GCA_014839585.1 Pseudomyrmex concolor
TTTTTTTTTTTTTTTTTTTTTTGTTTTTTATCTCGGATATCCGGCGACAATCGATTTTTCACCCAACGATTACGGAATAAATCGATAACTTCGTGCTCCTAGCGAGTTTTTTTTACTTTCTACTTTCGCTATTTATCCCTGCTATAGCTTTGCCACGCAATAAGGGAATGCTCTATCTTGCGATGCGTCCTGTCTTCGTTCTTCGACAGGAGAGCCATCGGTGATTCATTTAATTGATCTCGATGCTCGTGACCGATTTGGACGCGCGATGCTCGTCTTTTGTCGAAGGTGACACGGTGAAGCCGCTTAGACCGCTCTCGACCAGACTCATCAGGCTTTCGTGCTGCAGTAACTGACGTTGTTTCTCAGCGCGCGCCTTCTCCTCCAACTTTTTCTTCTCGGCAGCGAGATCGACGATGCCGTTCTTCGTGTTCTCGTGAATCAGCTGATCCAGCTTTGACAGTTGACGCTCGGTCGTGCTCCCCACAATCTCGTTGTTCTCCACCGGCACGCCGTGCTTGTTCACTGTGGGTTTGTAAGTCTTCACTTTCGAATGACCTTGAATAATGAGATACATCGAGCCGCGGATTGGTTTGGCCGGTTGTTTGTAGTGAGAAAAGATCGGATCGGTGGTCAAGCTCGGAGCTGTTGTAGTTCGGGGAGGAATTGTCGAGGATGGAACGTGCGTAGTCTTCTCGATGCTGAAGATCTTCACCAAAGGAGATTGATCGTGTCTCGTGCTTTCTTGATGATCCACGGTGTCCATAGTGGATGTCGATTCTACCGACGATGACACCAATGACGGCGAGGTGGTCATTGCATTTGCAGTCGTTGTCGGTAATCGAGATGTATGATCGATCGATTGCTCATCAGATTCGGTAGCTTGTGCGTTCAGAGTCGTCGGCGGTGACGGCGGACTGGTGAACGTCACGGGGAAGGGCTGCGACGGTCGTTGATGAAGTTGTTCCATATTCGTTTGTGCCATCATTCCCTTCATAGGTAGTGCGTGCACCTGCGTCATGGGCGGCGACATATGGAACATCGAGATCGGCGAGGAAGGCCGAAAACCGGGACGCATATTGCCGATCAAGTGCATCATATGATTTGGTCTGTTCTGAGTGCGCAACATATACTGGGAAACTGCTTGCGGAGGAAGGAACACATGCGGAGAGTTTACCATGTGTCTTGGAGGCATCATCAGGGAAGACGACGAAGACTGATGAGGAAGCTGCGGGGAAGGCATTATTTTGTTCGGCGCGGAGGAACTGGATTGACGATCCTCTTCCGTCATGATCGGTAGACTCGTTACTGCGTTCCTCATCGGTTGGGATTGAGGCTTCGATGTCTGATGAGTCGTCTTCGTCATCTCGGACGTAACGGAGTTCTCCCAAGCGTTGTTGTGGAGCGTAGTCGGTGGGTCCGAACTCGAAGTTGCGTTCTTCTCGACGTAGTTCGTCGGCATTACCACGGCGACTGGACCTTTCTTCGCTTTGTGCGTCTCCAAGTTCGCAATGCTGGACGGCGAGTTTGCGACCACGATGTGCATCTTTTGCGAAGACTCCGCGTCGGTCACAGCTTCGTCTTCTTTCTGCTCGGAATCCACCGTTGTGACAGAAACGGGGAACGTTTGCGTGATGTTCTCGGACGTTGAAGGCGTTGTCTCGCTGCTGATCTCCTTCTGACCCACAACCACTTCTTCATTATCATTGTTGGTGCCGTCTACGATGATATTCGCATTCTGACCGACGACTACCTCGTGATTGGACGAAGCTGCGGCGTGATGATCGACTTCGTAGTGATCCTTCGAGTAATCCGCGGTTTTCCAAGTGACCTGATTGACATCTGGCGAAAATTCAGTAGAGGAAGATGTAGGCCCGTTGTTGCCGAGCCATCCACCGGACAGAGTCTGCGTCGATTGGTAGATCAGGTTTGATTTCTCAAAGGACACAGTTGACGCGGTAGTCGCTTCGTATCTCGACTTGGTGCTCTGCGACGCGGATGGTACGTAGACGCTTTTGATAGTCTCGATTTTATCTGACGATGGTTTCGACGTGGGATACGGCCTCGACGAAGGCGCGGAAGAATAATGCTCGTAGTCCTTGAAGTGTACTCCGTAATACTGCGTATCCTGAAGAATAGGACCTTCCTCCGTCTGTGTACTGAATGGCTGGGATATGTCGTAACCAAGCACCTTATCCTTGGACATACCGTAACCGGTGGACGTTTCAGTCTTCTGGACCATCGGTGGTGGCATCATCATGGTGTAGGGTTTCATTTTCTGGCTGTAATACGGATTTGGATAATAACTGGCCGGCAACGACTGCAGTCTGTTCTGATTCCTGTAGTCGACCAGGCCGTTTCGAAAGTTAGTGGTGCGCACGAGCTTGGGCGGCTCGGCGCCGATGCTGCCGGTGAAGTCGTTCCTGTACAAAGTGGGATCTTGGCTAGCGGTACGTGTAAATTTGGGCCCGTCCACGAACTTGAGAAACTGCTCGGGTATTTTCGGGCTGGTCTTCTTCGCGGTCACGCCCAGCACGAGGATGTCGCGTTTCGATGATGGTTCCGTCGTGTGCTGCTGCTGCGAATCCAGCCAGTATTGCACTCTGTCGAGAACCGGCGGCACGTAGTCGAAGGTCGGACTGTTTTTCAGAGGGTCGCCGCGTCCCAGCGGCGTCCACTCGTCGTAGTCCATTCTGGGAGAGAATATCCGCGGCCGGCTGTCATTCTGGCCTGCAAACAGAAATTTCAAGAGCCGTCGTGACCAATTAAAAGTCGACAAGAGTTCGCGAGTTGCGAGGTTGCGGCGACGGAGGAAAAAAAAAATAAAAGAGAAAGAAGGAGAGAGCAGCCAATTAGACGTGGATCGGCGCGCGCATGAACGAAACCTTGAATAATGAGCCTTGTCGTTGTGATTAATTGTTTTTAATTTTATTATAGCCCTTCTTCGTTGTTGCGCGAGAGTATACGCGGCGCTCTCGTGCACAGGCTCCGATTGATTTATCCTAGTGGCATTACTAACGTCACGATTCTCTGGGCTGCATGAATTTATGGGACACTAGATGCACACACACGCGAGAGAGCCACCAGAGTTAGCCTCCGATGAAAATCGACGAGCGCAAGTGCGCGGATAGCCGTGTCGTATAAATTTATGTGTCTCCTGAATACGCGATATACCGCGCGCAACTGTTTGCGCCCGCACTTTTGTTTATAACATCGTCGTCAAACCGGGCGAATTATTCGATATCAATGGCTTCTAACACAGATCGCTCGTAATATACAAATCGATATTCCAAGAGAGAGAGAGAAAAGTATTTGGCGCTCTGAGATACAATCTTCTCAAGTGCATAGTCCATTAAACAAATTGATAAACAAAAAGTTAAGTACAAAAAGAAATTTGATCATAAATACAGCAAAAAGTGTAAAAAAATACAAAGAGAAATATAGAAAAATACAAAATACAAAATATTTCAAGTACATCGAATGCAGTAATAAAAATTTGAGGAGCTGTAGCAAAAATGCCTCGAAGGACAGAACACAACAGAAAACGGCTTCACTAAGCAGAACGAAAATAAACGCGTCTAAGTATATTTATGGATGATAAGAAAGAGAGAGAGATGTGCACAATAAAATCCGAAATAGGCGACTACTTAAATCCACCTTATCGGAAATTATCTATTCCCGGGGAATGTCTAGCACATTAAACTGTCGAAAAGGTTTTATGCACGTCGATAATGTGTGCCAACGCGGAAAAAGATATATACAAAGAGAGAGAGAGAGAGAGAGAGAGAGAAATATTAAATATCTCTTCAGTAAATTTTACGAACGGACGGGAACTATAAAATTCAATTTGATTATAATTATCCTTAGATAAGAAAGAATAAGTTTAGCATAAATTATTATTCTCTCGTGTGTATATCTCGCTTTTTCTAGAAACAGAATTTTAAATATGTTTGTCCCATACCAACAGGATTCTTTTTTTGCGTTGCCGTTAAGAAGAAGAAGACGAAGAAGAAGAAAAGGACAATGCCATTTTTATTTTCGAATGCGATGCGAACGGACACGCAGCCACCCAAGATAACGTTAAGTAGTCCGTGTTCGTCTCCCTGTGCGTCACAGCAGGACCGGAAAAGAAAGATCCTGTTACAAAAGTGCAACTCACGTCGCGTTATATATATTTGGGGGAGTTTCAACGAAACGTACACGGATCTTTATTCCGCGAAATACGCATAAGCGTGCCAATGAAGATCCGTTTCTTCTTGCGGCGCGAAGAATGAATGAATGAATGAAAGCTTTATTTATAAGGCGCTCTGGGAAGATCCCCTCAAGCGCAGAGCCAGAAACGTTACAGTAACAAGAAAAGCAATATATAAACAATAACAAAAATTAAAAGTATAACAGGAAAATAACAAAAAATAGAATAATAAGAAATATAAAATATATACAAATATAAAAATGTAAAAAATAAAAATAAGATACTAAGAACAAAAATAAAAAGATGTCCACAATAAATGACATTATAATTGATGCTGGACATGAGAGCAAAAATAAAATAAAATAATCAGTGTGATCAAGTGTGCTAGCCCGTTTTAAGCAGATGATCAAAAAATCTGTCTTTGAAGACGCAGTAAGGTGCCTTGCGGATGTCTGTCGGAATAGCATTCCAAACGTCAACACATACGCGTCTAAAAGAACGTCTGAAAATCTCTGTTCGACAAAGAAGAAGCACTAGACTGTCCTGCGGTAATCTGGTGTCTCGCGAACAATCATCTCGCCTGAAAGTGAACAGATCGAAAAGCATATTAGGTCTTTAAATTTCGATTATTCTATATAAGAGACATCCAATGAAGTACCATATTCTCTTGTAGACTTGATCTTGAGCCATGAAAGTTTGTTGTAGTAAGGCGTTATGTGCTCATACCACTTGACCTTATATAGATAAATCTAACACAAGAGTTCATGGCTCTCTGAAGACGTAGATCATTTTCACCATTAATGTCGGATAATAAGGTACAGCAGTAATCGAAATAAGGAATAATCAGTGTGGTAACCAACCTAATCCGTAGCGCTGTTGAGAGAAAATGTCCATAAATCCTCAATCGATGCAAGGCTGAATTCACACGAGAAACGTGTGTGTTTTTCACGTGTACATCCCACAATGAGACACAGAAAAGTGTGACACCAAGGTAGAGCACCGAATCTTTATAAGAAATTATCTCACCATCAACTCGTCTCAAATCATTTCGCTTCAAACTCTTGATGTATCTTCCAGTTCCAAATATGATAGCCGTTGTCTTTCCGGCTTATTAAGAGAGAGTCCATTCTTGGCTTGCCCATCTTACCACATTACGAAGAAAGAGAGATCTTAATACAAGGAGCCGAGAATAAGAGCGGCGCCTTTCTTCTCAGCGCGTTGTCGCCGGGAAATGTGCTTGAGTATTGACGAAACATCGCGTTTAAGAGACGAAACAAAGCGAGACCTTTTGTAACAATCGATTATCGTAATTGCTATTCTCGATACAGCTGTTCGTCAAGCGCGCCAACAACAATTCGCCTTCTTCTCTCGCAATTTAGATGACTAGGACAAATATAATTTCCGAGGTGAAGACAAATGTAATTGGCAAGAACTTAACGAAGAAAAAAAAATTTGTACGGCTTTTCTAGCGGTTAAGTTTTCTGAAACTTTCTAGCGACAATTCGCGCACGAAGAAAGGCAGAGTGTTCGAGACTGGCTGTAAAAGAATAATGACAAGGTTTTCATTTAATTTTCAGTTCGAGAACTTCGGAGTGTAGCGTTACTGTAATTGGCCGCGACGTTCGGCACCGTTATCGAATGTTGTTCGCGTATACATACGTACGTACGACGGTGTAAGATTTTACACGAGACTCCGCCGTATATACACGTGCGGAAATACGTGAAAAGTTAAGCGACGCGGCCGATGTTCGACACACTCACCGCGCGCACGCCCATGTATCTCGCGAGAAAACGTATCGATAATGAGCCAAGAGTCGAGAGTGCGGCAGTTTCTTTGGGGCATTATTCGAGGCAATCAACGTTTCTATCTCTAACGCGGCGCGCCATAAACATACCAGACGTCGGACATTAAAGCGCAGAAGACCGCAGGTGCACGCGGCGATGCATAATGCGCCATGTACGCGCATCACTGCTGACGGGGAAGTGCCACTGACACATCTCGAGTGTCGTAGAAAAATCTCTCTCGCCTCGGTAATCGAAGCGAATGCTCCAGGCTGTGACAACTTTTGAAACGGAGATAAAAAAATTTTTTTTAAGCAAGCAAGTAACGGTGTGACGCGAAGAATAAATTTTTACTGATGTAAATTTCGTAGCGTTTCATAGCGCGATGTTGTATACAATAAAAACGAAGAAAACAAACAACGAGTAATCAACGAAACGCTGATTACGACAGACGTTACTATTTGTGTCAAACGCAAACAATTGTTAATCGCAACGTACGAAAAGTTACGCGCGTTGCGTCGATGTCAATAATTCCTTGCGATGCTCCATTACGACGACGTTATGTCGGCGGGATGGAAAACTGCGAGACGTGTGTACGCCGGAATGTTCTGCAGGTAGCCCGCGGGCGCCAGTCATGTCGCATAAATACTCGTGTCATGCGCCCGGAGAGTATGTACACGCGCGCGAGATTGGTCAGAGCTCTTCTCGCATTCGCATTGCCACTTCTTCGTTTCTCTTTACCGGTCGTCTGCATAATGCACGGATTCGCGACCTCCGCAATTTCGCACCGGCATATTTCAAACGGAGGAGACAGATGACGCTTAAATAATTTCTCGAGGAATATTATACATATGTTGAATTTCGTTTGAATCTCTTCTCTCGGAACATGTTTTAGATGAATTCCAGATTTAAATCTTCTCGCACGTTATAAATCCCATTCTATTCGTTTAAGCGCGCGCGCGTGTGTGTAAAAAGCGTATGTATATATTAAAAGAAAAGAAAAGAGAGAGTGTGTACATGTCATCCATCCTCTATAAATTAAATTGTCCTTCTTTGAAAGAGATATTGCAAAAAATATTGAAATGTTTCTCATTAATCCAATCAGTTACATAATTAAATTGTTACGTCAGAAACATAAGATAAAAAACACCACGAACATTGATGGATCAATAAGTAATTGCTCTTCGGTGATTTCTTTTTTTCGCGTCTGGCGTCACATATGTCAAAAAAAAAGCTGAAAGCGTTCTTGAGGTTTTACTCGCGTCTATAGCGTCAGCGCGCGGCAGGCTACTTTCCTAAGAGAAATGCACCGCCGGTTGACAACCGAGCAAAGATTCATTAAGGTTAAGAGCATCACGAGGTCGCGGAGCGTTAATGGACTCGCGCGGCGAAGTATTTTCTTCCCGGATTTATTGTCGCAGCTCGTGAATCCTTGTTGTCCGAAAAAAAAAAAAAAAAACGCATCGGCGAGCTGTGAATCATACAGACATTTATCCTCGCTTTCTATATTTCCGCTGCAATTGTCCGGTCGCTTCGAACTTGCAATATCGAGCAGCGAGCTGCCTCTTTATCAAGGAAATTTCCAGCCTGCCTTTAATCACCGAAAGAGCACACGCGTTGTCGCGTGCCCTAAAATTTCCGTCGACAATCCGACGAGAGAGAGGAAAAAAAAAGATATCAGAGGAAAACGGGAACACTCGATGCAACTTGTTCGTAAGGTTGGCTTTTGCGCGAGAGCAGCAAAAAAAAAAAAAAAATACAGATGGCGAGCACACATCGGCTGCAAAAAAGAAAAGTTCAGCGACGCGAACTGAAAGCGATGCGTTATTCTCTTGCAATTTTATATGCCGAGCTTTACGTGTCCGGAAATAAAGTGACGCGCGTGCGCGCAAGCTGAGGAAAATATGCGGACTGTGTATGTATTATGTATGTACGTACGTATAACATCTTTCCGTTAGCTTCAATTGAGACGGACATAAATGCGCGAGCCGAGCGAGCCGAGTCGTCGTCGGGGATAAACTGTAGCGATTGTTACGGAGCTGCTGATTCTTCCTATTATGCAAATGATCATGCTGGTTTGCGAGAAGAAGGCAAGAGATGTGAGAGACGTAAAGTAACGAGGTAACGTAACGAGGGTTGAGGGTAGCGACGCAAGTGCACGGTGATATAATCACAAACTTTTCAGTTCAAAACATACGTATTATATTTATATACATATATATATATATATATATACATATATCCTGAAATTTCAACAAACAACGTTCGCGTTAATTTCATTACACGGTTTGTAAATTCCAGACTTGATGAAAAGCCTTGATACTGCATTCACTTTGCGAACGTTTACATTATTAAACGACACATTTACGCGGTAATTAAAAATTCATTTCTCATGCGTTATTTTCAAGTAGCGTAATATTTGGGTTTTTTTTTATCTGTTACATTTTTACTTCTCCGTGTGTGCATTCGCGCAAATAAATTTGTTATAATGTTTCTTCGCGATTTATATCTCTCCTGAATAAATGTTCTTTCTGAGCGATTTTTCCAACGTTGAACGGAGTTTCGAAAATTAGTGCAAATTCTTTTTTTTTTTTTTTTTTTTTTTGAGCAAATATCGCTCGAAATAAACATGTGTGTGGAACTAACCGATTGAAAAGCGCACAGATATACACACAGTTTGCATATCTGTATTATTAACCAGCAATATTATTAACAACAAAGAGAAGGTTTCAACTTTGTATGTAATTGCGTGTAATATAATTCGCGTCTAAGTACAATGCAAAAGCTAGAAACGGAAAAAAATCTCTTTGTAACTCGAACGCGGCATGAGAACGAGCAAATACGGTATATAGTTTGCGATACACGCGAATGCATAAAGCCACCGAGAGCGTTTAATATGCATTTACCGGTGTATGCGAACGCGCGCGCATTTACGTCGGTGGTCGCGCGTGGGATTATTTTCCCGCTCATTTGTACGCATTACGCTCGTGCGACACATATTCCCGTGCCGCTTTTGCACAGCGGCGCGGTTGGGAAGTGGTACAATGCCGAATGAAATCGAGTGTAGAAAATGCTCGGTCATATCTTCTCCCTTTTAATTTCCCGTCCCTATCTGCACGCGCTGGGAAGCACGCGTTATCCTTTTCCCCTTCATCGACATAAACGCAAATTTGCATCCGCCACAATAACAACGGGGGAGATACACGCGCGCTTTGCGCTGTGTGTTTTATCGATGCTTTTAACAAAAATTACCTCCGTTTGAAATCATCGAAAAGCGATGATTTCACTGTGTATTTATATGTACAGCCTCCATTGAAGATATCGGTTTTCTCTCCTAATGAAAGTTAAATGACGTGAAATGAACAATTTCCATTTTCAATTCTCTTCGCCGTGGAAATCATCACAAACATTTATTTTTGCAATTCTCGCTTTGGTATAAATTCTGTTTTATTTAAATTGCCGCGTTGCAAGCTTTCATATCTGACATTTTTCCAAAAATTCTTTTGGGAAAAAAAAAAAACACTTGTGTATTTCGAAATCATCGCAAACATCGTCGCGAAATCTCTCTGTCAATTATATGAAAAATTGCGACGAACGCTCCGGCACATCCGTCTCGTATGCGAGAAAAGACGCGCCGTCAAGAGATTAATCATGTTCTTGGACAAAATTTTCTCGCCGTTTTTTTTTCGACGCGCGCTCTTCGCGGCAATCGTTTTCGACAGAGAGAAATGCAAAAGTTAAAGCAAAGACTAAATGTGCAAAGTTGGCTATTGTGAGAGAACGCGCGCGCGCGATAAAAGCGCGCTTTTATTTTTTCGCACTTTTGTGTCAGGCGTCGTGTCCTCTGAAAATAGGACAACACGCTTGACGGAGGAGTGAGACGGCGCGAGAAGTTCACTAGGACGCGCCGGTCCCACTCGCGAGACGTATTATTTCCTGACGTGGCGCAGAAATTAAAAATTGCAATTTACGTTATTTGCAGAAGTCCCGCCTGAAATCATCATCGATCTCAAGTTGCGTTTCTACTTAGGCACCTCCGCGTTTATATTGCCGCGTAATTAAATTATTCCTCACTCTTTGCTTTTTCGCTTTTTTTTTTTTAGGAAAGAAATTCGGTAATTAAATACTTATTAGTACAGACACACTGTTTCGTATTTTTCGTTTTGAGGTTTTAAATGGTTTTTTTTTTTTTTTTTTTTTTTTTATTTCTACTCTTCACGAACAGATATCACGTATTCGATCGTCGAATAAAAATTCGCCGAGCGTCGTGCGTAGCTCAAGCATACAGATTGATCGAAAACACATTCGAGGCGTGCGCGTGCCGTGGGTATCGTGAACGCGCGCGCAAGAAGTGTCTTTTAGCGCCGAGTAGGATGACCCACTGACCCGCCCCACTGATACATGGAAACGCACACACACACGCACGTGTATATATGAACGTTTCATGACGCGCGGCTAATTTTGATCAAGATTGATGCTAGGATCGCGTGTATAAATGTTTGCCGAATCTTATATTCGCGAAAGTGAACACAAATTGTTTATAAATTGATACGTCTTATTTTACACTCGAGTTTTCGTTTGCCATATAATAAACGTCGCTGTGATAATACGACGGAAGGAAAAGGTAAGCAATTGACAAAAGAACATGAATTATTACGGTGATTTTTTATAGTCTCTTAAATGATCGTTAATCATGTAATTTTTTTTCTTTCATCTACATCGCCGCGCTGAACGTCGCAGATGAATGAGAATTGATCAAAAGCGATTGCTACATATACATATATATATATATATATATATATATATATCATAACACACAGAGACACACGTAACAAACTCTCAAACAAACTCTCAAAACATTTCAAATCCCTCTCGGGACTCAAAAAAATTGCAACATCTTCGAAAGTTAAGTACTTTTTTTTTATACTTTGTTCTTTTCATAAACTATTTTGCAAAAAACTGTTGAGGAAAATTTTTAATCTCGTCAGAAGAACTTTAATTAGAACTACGCGCAGTTTGATCGACTTTAATCGAAAGATTTTTCACGCGAGCGTTGAAGCTGATATTTTAACGAATCCTATATATCGCTCTGTATTACTTTTCGAGGAAAAAAAAAGCGTCAAGTGGCCAACTGACCCGAACGCGATGATACGTATATTTCCAATTAACTGTCTGTATGCCGAGTCACTATCCCGGTGGTGGATCGCCGCGGAGAGATCCAATTTCCGGTCTAAAAAAAAAAAAAAAAAAAAAAAAAAAAAAAAAAAAAGCGACGTCGCGAAGTCGCGCTCCTCGACGTGCCAAATCGAATCCTTCTTCCCGCACAACTTTCGTGCCCGCAATACAACGATCGAAATACCCGCAGAGCCGGTCACGCTTCTTGCAGCTCAGACGCGATCCAATAGATAGAGTCCGTCGTGTTTGCAACAAAATAGCGAAAACATCGAGGGGATGTGGCGGGGTGCTATATTATTATGCGCGTGAAAAAATATTTTCAACTTGTTCGATATATATATACGAGGGCGGTCCGATAAGTATTTAGCCTCACTGCCCGATGGTGTCAGTATCGCAAGAGAGATTACTATCGTGTAGTACATTCTC
>QVOB01016194.1:0-20201 GCA_014839585.1 Pseudomyrmex concolor
AAAGTAGTTTTGCATTCTGCAGGGCACTAGCAATGATAATCTATATGACTTTTAGGCGCAGGTTGATGGGCGAAAATCGCCACTTTTTATCGGTCCTCCTTTATTACCTGAGAAATTCGGTGCCGATTATTGCGCGCGGAGTATCATAAAAGTTTCCGGAAAGCGATTAATCGCCGCAAATTCTTGGATGTAATATTGTGGAAGATTCGGTCTCGATTAGTCTTTGGAAACAAAAGATATTTTTCCCTCGAACTACATCATATTCATCTTGAAACATTCAAGAGTTTCGACAATATCTACATATAATGTTCACAAAAACAAAGATTTTATCTAACAAATTCTAAATCATATTGTTACAATTTAATAATTTAAAAACATTAATATTAAAATCTGTATATTTTTAATTAAACATTTGTCGAATATTTAGTTAACCGGAAATGATTTTGGACACATTCGTGTGATTGTAAATTGTTGCGTTCATTAAAACTTCACAAATAGTGCAACATAACTAATAACGACGGCGAAGATGGGAAGGGAGAAAGCTAAATGGTAAAGAAACGTAATGCTGCACAAAGTCAACGCCCTGCCAGCTCGACGTTGCATTATGCAACCCTTCTGCGACCATTCGCAGCTTTTTCTCTCTCTCTCTCTCTTTCTCTCTCTCTCTGTATGTCTTTTTTTCTCTACCATTATGCGTATTACCACCAGCAACCCCACCATTATCGACACGAGCGACTTTAGCAAGGCCATAGTAGCATAGCCATCCACTACAACTACTTTTACAACTGTATAAGCAACTATAATGGGCCGAAACTTCTTTCTGATGTAAAATAATAGAGAAAAAGATTAATTTAATTTAATTTCTAATAATAAAATAAAAAAATAAGCGTATATCAAGCAAATTTTAAAGAATATTACAAAACTCGATGTGTGAAAAATAATTTATAAATTTCACGTGTGTTGTGCTTTTGACAAAGCGTTTGCATATAATTTATCTCAAGTACACGTTTTTCATAAAGTATGGTCTTTTTCATGATTCATATAAGAAACATGTAAGATTTTTAAAATTTTCAGAATTTAAAGAGAAAGATAAGTATAAAGAAGATTCAAACGTTTAAAGCTCAACTATTCAAGGATACTGCACAATAATTTAACAATCGATAGAGTCTTTACGGAACCTAATAAAACAAACAACGCGCGCTAAAGCTGGCATCGATCCGGACAATATCAATACACTATTTACAACACCGGGATTACATTGTACACTGTAAAAAATATATAAATTTATATGAAGAATAAATTAATTTTACACCATTAATGTAATACAAAACTCATATAACTTTACACGCAAACATACTTTTTTATTCTATATTCTATATTGTAAATATATGTCTTTAGTTGTATTCACAAAATAATAAAATTATTACGGCATTCATTTTCTAATAAAATAAACTACATGTTAGACGTCTCAAGTAAATATTGATATGTTGTTTACAACTTAAATGAAATTGCTACATCATCGTTAAACTACTTCCGACACGGTTGTCTGCATAGCTAGGGGAGCAACTACTGTCATTTTATGTATTTGTGTGGGCGGTCGAGGAAGGCCTCCATTGTAATTACAGAATTGAGATCCTATCTCATATGGTTGAGTCGTACTAGAATCGATCCGAAGGTTCTGATGAATCGCCAACCTACTTAGGGCGCAATCGAGAGGAAACTTCAAACTTGCTTGAATCTAAAGTAAAAAAACTCGCGTTAATTCCGACAATTCTCATAAATTTTACAGTTAGAATTTTACAGTTAATGTTAGAAAAACTATCTATCATTTTATAATTAATAATTAATAATTTTGATATAAACATTAGCAGATATCAATCGTACGAGTAAGAATGCACATTCAACAAATACATGGTCGAAATACTAGACATGACAGCAGCTGTCAAGAAATATTAATGACTTATTTATTTTAGGACTAACTTGTCAAACACAATAGTCTCTTATTTTTAGAATATATTGTATATTAGTATCATGAGTTCGGGTTACACCGTTTAAATAAGCAAAAGAGGTTGACCTGCATTTCTTTAAACACTTTGAAGAGAGAAGGAATATCGAATATGAATAAAAAAACGAGTTCTTTTCCAATAGAATGCATGCTGCTGACGATACACGATACTCTCTTTGTGGGATCATATTTATTAAATTACGTATATAAGCCATAATAAAAGAATGAATCGCGTAAAATAGTATTATGATATCATCAAAAAAAAAGTGATATATGTATAGGAAAAAGAAAAGTTCTTGTACGCTTTTCTAGATTTCTATTGAAGTTGGATTTTCATCTAATATCTTTATGAAATATAATATAGATTTTTGTCTAAATGAGGTATTTTTTATGATAAAATTAAGCAAAACCTCAATGTGAGCCACTGCTTATTATACACGAAGAATGAATATTATTCAAAATATTATTTTCTCTATTGAAGTTTTTTTCAACTTGTCAATCAGCAATCAAGTTATACATCTATAATATAAATTTAAGTAAAAAGTACTGAAACCGTAAGAGGATTAAATGAATTAATTATTCTATGCTTTGTCAGCTGCTGTGAACTAAAATCATATTTCTGACTGAAAATTACATTAATCGCGAAGTAGTTTGGGGCACCACTCGGAGCATTGCATCAGTTTCGCTGACTGATCACTAAAGATGAAGCCACTAGAATTTATGCTAACTCGATAGTAATCGGAGTCGGAACATCCGAGAGCCGGAACAACGCGTGGCATCGTACGATTATCTGTTGAAATAGGCATCGTACGATTTTTTTTGATTATGTTACATCATACGTGAGAAAGAGATACGTGATTTCGTCGAGATTCATACACACCGATCATTCGACATTCGACAGCACATTCCACGTGTCATAATTATTACGTTATGATCAACACGTTTCTCTCTTTATTTTTACATAAACAGAAAAAAAGAAAACATTTAAAAAATATTTGTTAATAATTTTACACTTCTTTTTGTTCTACATGTAAGTAGTTTGTATTTTTCTGCGTTCACACGTATATACATATATTAATGATAATTATGTGTATACATTTCTTTAAAACATTTTAAAATCACTCAAAAACAGCACTTTACCTATTTTGAACAGAATCAACAGTTTTATCTATGCAAGGTTTGTTTCTTCGAATGAGTGACATTGTCCAAATATACTGGACAGACTATTTTCAACTACTACATTTCTTCGAATTAAATGGTACGAGTGAATCAAAGCCAAGGCGAATCAAGGCCGCCAAACGTGGATTTAGGCGCGCAAAGTCAAAGATGTAAAATTTTCTACTGAGTACATATCAAACTTTAAGTACGAAATATTACATTTATTTTTTCAGATAATAATATGTTAATAATCTCAATATTGTAAAATTCTTCTTTCGAAAGCCTTGCAAAATGTTTTAGATTATCATATTAATTAATATTCAATGCGTGTATTTATATGTTTTCTCTTTTTCTTTCTTTTTTAAGCGCAAAGTAGGATGCAAAATACTTTAAAACTTGACGAATGCAAAACTACAAATGCATTACTCGGTTTTGTTTGAATCAAATATAAGATTCTCCTTGAAAATCGAAAGCCATCGATATGTCGCGTGTACGAAACTAATTTATGACAGAGTAAAATCGGGAAAGCCACCCGCAGAGAAACAAGAACAAGAGAGATGGCATCCTCGTCATCTGGAGAACAGATTGCATCGATAGTGTACTTTTTTGATAATAGATATTTCCTTGATGCATCTCAATAAAGATAAGTCGTTAGCGAGTCAACGATTCCGTTAACATATTGTGCTTTCCTACATTTTCATGTGTCATTCGATCTCTGTCGCGTTTTCTAGAAATGAAATCGCAAGAAACGCAGTTTTATGAGCGTCATTCTTTTTGAGGCTGTCGCGATTATTGTACGACAATCTTGCGTTGCAACTCAGCGGGCTGCTTGTTTTAGAAGAAGATTAGAGATACTTTGGGAAAGATGAATGAGACCAGTTAATTGTGTAACTCACGTGTTTTTTCCTCTACGCGGCGGCTGGGCGTTATTTTCAATCTAGCTCATAAATAAAGAAATATCTTTGCGAAAGAATATATGAAGAAATGATAATCTTTATCATGGTAGCCGTGCTAATTTATGGTCATGCGATGTTTTCATAAGATGATAATAAAAAGAACCAGAAAATCCACCGACTATATCATTTATGAGTTTCTCCAGTTTAATTAAAAAATTTAATCGTAATTATTTTAAAAATTGCAAAATAAAAATTACTCTTCTTTAATTTTTACTTAATGGAACGTATTTTTTCCTTTTCCTTTTTTGTCTCTTACAATTGCACTAGTTTCGATTGATAGTAGACAGTCAATGACACATCTGATAGATAGCTCTTAAAAAGGGTCTATATTTAAAAAGCAGCATCCATACCGTTCTGTTTTTCAATACGATTCCGTCGCATGTTCTGTCATTTGCGTTTCCTCATTACACGACTGAGAACGTTAGAAGCTTAGGTGTAGAAGAGCGATCAAGAAAAATCCGAGAGTCCCGAACGAGGAAGGGAGAGAGACAGAGAGAGAGAATAACCAAGAGACAGTTTGTGAAAAAATACTCTCTTGGCACTCAACTTCGGCAGACGACGAGATAAATAGCGTGCGTGGGTGCGGCTTGACGATGTCTATGGACCACACGTAGGCGCCACGTTTCAACAGATCAAGCAAGCAAAACACGAATTCGCGCGAGAGACAACGCGAGAAAATAGAAGAGATTGGAAAAGAAAGAGAGGGTGAGAAAGGAAGAAATATGGAGAATGGATGAGAGCGGAAGAGACGAGAGAGAGTTGACACGCCGATGCTACGAAGATGGAGAGGAAAGTTCTTACTCACATTTTAAGTGCATCGACGACGTTTTAATGATGCACCAGGTAGGAATAATGTGCATCTCCCTTATGGCATTGCTCCATGCCGTTCTCATTGATTGTCGTCTTGCGACAATATTTATGTGTTGGAATATAACTAGAAGAATATGCGACCGAACGGCGACGCTGAAGGAGTAAAATTAATGTGATCGAACAAAAGTTCCTAATAATAGCCCGTTGCTGAAAAATTTCACCTGACGCTTTAATCTCTTATTTTTTTCACAAAATAAAAATGAATTATCTATCTAAATTTATTTTAAAATAAAAACAATAAAATAGATCAAATAAATCATACTAGTTAAGTGAGAAGAATTTGTTAATTCCTACTAGCTGAAAGTAATCCATATGACTTGTAAATTGTCAATTATGAATCATTATAGAATGTAAATCGGTTTGACGCGTCGGTAGAGTGCAAGAAGCTCAGACCATTTCGTAATTTATATGACGTTGTATCATTACGCTCACGGGTGGCAAATTGCGGACTAACTGAGTAATTTATAGCCAATAAATATGACACACACACATGTATTGTGTGCGTGAAATGCTACTGTCGTTTATATTCGATCACGCCACAATGATTTAGCAATCCAATATAATGACAATTTATATTAATTCCTGAGAAAAGTGTAAAAGAAATACGTCAAGATTTTTCCTACTCTTTCTCTCTCTCTCTTTCTCTCTGTCTGTCTTCTTTCTGATAAATATCGCAGATGTATATATATATACTGAGTATTAAATTTACTTTTACGATATTAACACTGATCTATAATGAACTGACGTTAGATTTCATCACTAATGCCCTATATAAAACAAACTTATATGTTTAAAATTTAATACGATTCTCTCAAACGTTCAGATTATTTAACTTTTATGATCTGTTTCTTTTCTCTTTTTTTCTTAAATTAATAAAAATTGAGATATCTCGAACTATGTCTCACAGACACGATCGAATTTTGACGCAATGCGTCACGTATGCATTTTCTATTTCAAGATCAGAATCAATTATTAGAGATAGCACAAAATTGTCTGAAGATATTCTACTGTCCACAACGGCTTGAAAATTGACGCAGATTATAGAATAACCTTTATTAAAATAGATAAATTAAAGATTATCACAAGCTAATGTTACTGCATGTTTTATAAAACTATTTTCTTTAAACTTTATTTTTCATAAAAGATAGACGTTTCAATTCTTCTTTTAAGATCTCTTTCAATATCATATGATGTAACAATGACAGTATGCTACAATAGTCAAACTTTAAAAAATTAATAAATAAAAAAAAAATAAAAAAATACTGTAGATCAGATAATAACGAATCAATAAAATTATGTCTTTAAGAGTCAAAAGAAGTAAATTACAAAAATAAAATTAACTCAATGTTAACCAAAATTATAGACGTGAACTATGAGACTTCTAAAGGAAGGAGGGAAAGAGAAACAGAAGAGAGAGAAGCGGATGAATCTCGTGAAATCTATCTCGATGTTTTAACAATACACGTGCCGCATACTCATGCATGTGACACGTTGAAGGCAGAAACAGCACATCGCAAAATACTTTTTTTTTCGGAACGGATCGGAAACTTTTGCCGAATTCGATACAATTAAAGCGCAGCTTCGATATATCAGATCTTTTCTTGTATCTTTTCTGAGTGATCGTATTTGCTGCAAATTTTCATGGAAATCCAGATGCATTTCGAATTCTTAGTTAGTTTTCAATTGTGAGTTCAAATCCATCGATAGAAAAATTCGATTGGATAAATTCACAACTCGCCGATCACGCGATTTGTGTCACGCACTAACAGTTTTGATTCAATTCAATTCGATCCTGCAATCGTTGATAGAGAAATCGACTTTAAAGATTACTCCCACGTTGAGGAATCTCTGACAAATCGAACGAGCGACACACCCAATCGGCTAATGCGTGAATAATGTCTCTCTTGGGAAGCGCAAGTACTTCTCCGTATTTGAGAAATTTTGCGCTAAAAATTTGCAATAGTTACAATTCTTACGAAAATCTCGAATGATTCTATTAAGTATTCTTTGACGAAACTTTTTTTCATGATGCACAGCTATACGCTGCCGAAAGAAGACGAAAAATCTATTGCATTGTCGATTATTTAACATACAGAGTAGGAAAAATAAGAAAAACGTATAATAGAAAAGATCGAATTATTTTTGATCAGCAAAATATTCGGTCTATGTTCTGTTTCTAGCGGAAACTTTTTACTTCTAAGTAACAAAAAAAAGACAGTGCTTATTTCGTGACGGAATAAAACAGAGGAACGAAATGTGAGAAAGAAAACAAGATGTCTAGGTATTTTATGAAAAGAAAGCAAACAAAATAGATTTTTCTATTGCAACGCATGCGATTCATATCTTTTTCATATCTCTTAAGGATTGGAATTTTTAAAAAATGACCGTGTGATCTTTGTGAGCTCCGATTTTCTCCTCAAATCGATTGGCAAGTCGTTTTTTCTCATACAAGACGACTTTTTTTCTGTAAAGTTACAGCAAATCGATACGTTCGATTCTCATTTTCTATATATATCCTTAAATTTATCATACCTGGTGAGACAGCAAACGTGAGGAAGGCAGCGGCGGCGGTGACGAGAAATATCCTGAGCGCTGTTCGCGAACCGCGCCGTCTTCTGCCCGGCCTCTTCTGGGAGTTGCCGTTACGGCGCACCCTCGCCGTAGAGTCGGACGGTTGTACATCGAGAACAACGTAGGCCTCTCCTTCTCCGTAAGGCTCTTCCTCGCCGTCGGTGTCCTCGGACAGGTCGGCGGCCGCGCGACGTCGACGCAGTGATCTCGCCCGGCGCGGATCGCCGGCACGGTCGATCGCCGGCTCGCCTTGATACATGGCCTGCAAATGCAGCGACGACGACGGTGGCCAACAACGTGCCACCGGAGTCGGCTGCGCTCGTCAACGTGTTCTGTCCCCGGTGACTACACCCGCGCCAGTACTACCTACAGTGGCCCAGTCTCTCACCCTGCCTGCGACACTGTGCGACCTGGCGACGTGACCGCTGCTACGAGGCATTACCGCGACCTGGGCCGTCCGAGTCGAGCCACCACTAGCCACCAGCACACCAACCAACTAACCGATACAACCGAACCAATCACTACTCTCTTCGGTCTTTCTGAGCTGCTGTGTCCACTTCTCCAAATTCTGATTCCAAAATTTGCGATTACTTCCGTCGAGGAACTATATTTTCTGCGAAATATACATAAATTACCCTTCGTGAGACGACGGTATACAATTTAATGAATAGTCCGCTTGTAGCGAAGGGTCTGTTCTGCTGTCGGGACGACGACCCTGGCGCGCCGCTGCTCCTTTCACGTGACACACGTTGCAGCGCGTGACGTGACGCTGAGAATGAAGGCCTCGAGGGATACACGTATTATATCCACGCCGCGCGTCGTAGAGAAGAAACCCTCTAAAGAAAAAATGCGCGGTGTGTGTTAGCGGTGACAAGAAGACAGGAACGAAGGGTTCCTCCTTCGTCTCTTTTGGCACCCTTCTTTATGCTTTCTCTATTCGGAGCTCGACTACCACTCTCGCTTATATGACGCTGAGTGATTACCAAGCGCCATCGACACTTTTCCTCTACCACCCTTTCTGTCCCAAAACGTATTACTGCAGCCCGTGCACGTCGTTCGGCGCGCTTCGACACTACCACCGTCCGGTAGGAAGTGTCGGCTGCCACGAGGTGGACACCTCTGCGAGGCCTTGCCAGTGGCGGTGGCGATGGCGGCGGCGGCGGCGGCAGCGGCGGTGGCGGCGGCGGCGGTGGTGGCGGCTCTGGTGGTAATGGTAGTACCGTAAAAGCAGTAGTAGCGGCGGCGGCAGCTGCAGCTGGTGGTGCACCGGTGCATTGAGTAATCGCGTTCCGCTCGTGCACGATGGTACCGAGTAAGTAGCGACTGGACACACAGATTAGAGCGATAGTTTAACGAAACTCCGTTTTATTCTCTTTTTGACTCTACAATTCAATTATATAAATAGTCAATATTATAATTTCGCAATCTTTTTATAAATTTTCAATTCTTGCAATCCTTGCAAAGTTTTTTCAAGATTTTTATTCGAGTACACTTTTTCTCTTTAACTTTCTTTGCTTGCTCCACTAATCGAGGAATAACGTTTTTTCGCGCCGACTGCTAGTAGCAGCGGCAAAGCCAAGTATCTAGTACACGACCAGCTACTAAATAGCACCACGCACAACGAGCAGCCCAACGACTGCCCTCGACTAGCGTACGTGTGTGTCTGCCTGCTCCGGCCATGTCGACACGATGCGGCGCGGCCTCGCGCGCAGGCGGCGTCGGCGTCGGCGTCGGCGTCGGCGTGCGTCGAGCGGAACAGCGACGACGTCGTTAGTCGGCGTAGCTGCCGGCTAACGTAGGGAAGCGGTTTTTCTCGTTCTGTTCCATCACGTCGACGACGGTAACGATGACGGTAACGACGGCGATAAGGGTGGCAACAGCGCCGCCGCGACGCGCGACGACGACGACGACGACGACAACGACGACGACGATGATGATGACGACGTCGCGATGGCCTAGCGAAGGAGCGCCTGTCGATGCCATCGGCCTGAGCCGAAATCGATGCCCTGCAAACGCAGCGTCTGAAATGCTGCACCCCCGCGACCTGTGTCACACGGCTCACATGCCACATCGCTACCACGGTCACACAAACTTTTCCCCCCGGCTACCGGGTGTTCTATTTTATTTCGAAATTTCTTACTGCTCATTTTTCCTTTTATTACCTTTGTAGCTTGCTATATATAACTACATCTTTCTTCAAAAGTTTTTGAGTAGTAAATAATTTTTATATGATAACATGAATTTTTATAACAGACAAATTTGAAAGTAATTAATGTAGAGGACTGATGACAATCGTAAGTATTGGATAGAAGGAACTTGCCAGAAAGAGGCAAAATTCTTTTGTAAAAAGAACTTTCTTCGATTCATTGATTAGTTTTAGTTTCTTAAAATGTGGAGTTTGTTTCGTTCTACATACTGAACATGTTTTTTAAAAAAACAGAGTTTTCTTTTCCAATTCTCAAGATGAAAGTGGATCTATACCTAAAAATGCGTATTACGATAACGATTTGTATCTCTATATATTTTACATTCTTAAAAGATTTCAAAATCTCCCTACATTTTTTAATGTAAATATGATTAAGGATAAAATATGGCAGTTTATATATATATATATATATTTGTGTTTTCATTTTTATCGCACACACGTGAATATGCATATAGGCGTGCCGATAGAATTTTCTGAAACTATAGCAATCCCGCATGAGGAAACGGAGAGAATGCCGAGAAATGCAATACGACTGCACTTCAACGGTGATGCGTGTGCACGTGCTTTCGATAAATATGTAGAACATTTTTGTTTACACATTGATCACACATTTGTACCTAATTCGATTGAAAACTCGGATGTTTTCAAAAAAATCATGCAAAAGCTAATACAATTAATATAAGAATATATCTATTATTACCTGTGCTATTTTTACACAGTACTAGTTGCATAAAAAATATAAGTAATAAATTATTTAATATCTGTCCATTAAATTATTTATTATATCTATGTCTGACAATTACTTTGATCTTAGTTGTTTCTCTCTTTTTTCTTTCTACAAATTAACAATTGTCTCTGTCTTGCATAATTTTGCCAAAATGTTGCTATTCGTGTATAAAAACTCAGAGTGTGCTTTTCCAAACAGATAAGGTTTTTAAAAAGTTTTAAACTCCTTAAAACATTGTATATTTCGTACAACTGTGACACATATTATTGTTAACGATTGTACCTCTCGGCTAATTTTGGATTTCCAAAATTCGCATGGAATTATCGCGCTGCCTCAATCCCCTGCCGAAGAGTCAATAGACTTTCCATTGCGGCAGATGTGCGTATCGATTTCGGGACATGGTCAATTCGCGTATGTGTGTCCCCGAACAATCGCGATATCGTATAGTACGCCTTGCGCTCTCTGAGATGCCGGCAGCTCGTATTGTCTTCGTGTTCATCCCCGCTGCAGCGGCGTCGGCGTCGTCGTTGGCCAGCAGGCACACGAAAAATAGCGGGTTTCGCAGGAGGAGCACCTGGTGAGGCCATCCAGTGGCCGGCATCACTCTCGCCAGGTGGTTGCAACTTGTTGTTGTGGAACCCCGCGACCTACGTGGACCTCCTTTCTCGCTCTTTTAAACGTCCCCGTTTTTCACCCCTCTTTTTCTCTTCTGTGTTTAATGTCTCCTTGCCTCTACTTACGATTAACCTTCATGCGTGAAGAAATTCTAGATTGCTTCTTCTCTTTCTATATATTTGCGAAGCAAAATAATAGACCGTATACCTACTTTTTTCTATTTCAATTCAAGAATAATTGTAAACACAGGCAAGCGGAGAGCAGAAGTGTTCTCATTGCAATAATCGTATTTTCGAGTTTGACTCTTTGATGTTAGAATACCTACTTTTTATCGTGGAATTTTTTCGTAAATTTCTGCGCACTATACATATTGTGGTACGAAGTAGATCGTCGTAATTGAGAAAATTTGAAAAACAGCTGTCTTTATGCATTATTTACGTTACGTCGCTATTCTGAGATAATTTCTTCCGGATATGATGAGAATGTATGAATTCTTGTGTCACCTTTCTTGTGGCTAATCTTTCAAAGGGATGCTTTCTATATTCCTTCGAAGTGTCGCGCGCCACAATTAATGTCTGCTTTCTTCTTTTATTTTTTACATTTTTCGATTGTCCAATTTTATGACGTACGTGATATTTCTTTTGTTGTATTATTTTGCCATTTTTTTTACTTTCAAAACTCGTACTTATTATATTTTAATCGCGTTTAATTATACAAGCGGTAAATTGATATTGATATATATATTTTTTTTGACAATCTTATCGTTTTTTTTTTTTTTTTTTTTTTTTTGTGCACTGTGACAACGGCAAAACTCGAAACGAACGTCGGACTTGGCTTCCGGCCATTTCCCGGTTATCGATTCACGAAGTGTTACGACAAAGCTGCTTCATGTGTGTGTGTGCAATTATAGATGTATCATATATTATACGCAGCGACTTCACTTCGAGAACCAAGATTTTTATTTTTGTACTAAGGGAGGATTTTTGAAAAATTTTTATTTTTCTTAAACTCACAGATTAATTAGATGATTAATCGTATTTCATCGTCTATTATCATCTATCGTAAATCTAATCAAAAGTTGATCCAAAGATCAAAAGTTAATCCAAATTGGACTTGATCCAATTAATTAAACTTTCAAGTGAAGCTTGTCAATTCTTCCGATTATAATCCGCAAAGTTAGCTCGCATTGGTTTTTATAGCATTTTTCCTCATTTAAAATGATACGGTTAAAAAATCGATAACAAGTCTTCATGGCTCTGAAGTGTTCGCGATAATGACATTAACATACGAGAAAGATCTAAATAGTGACATTAAAAAAGATATGTTGTATGTTATATTAATAATATCACCGCATGGAAAAGAAAGCAGGGCTATTCTTAGCGAGATAAATCGGTGTGAACGACTCCAGGTGCACACACCGAGGAAACCCCTCGCAATCGCTTGCAAAACTCGTAGACAGTAAAACGTTCAAACACGTATGCCGGAATCAACCTTAATGCGAGTACAATCGCGCATTAATAACGTCGCTGCAATAATGAAATTGCACGTGATATGTGAAATTTTAATCGTTGTTTCTTTTACGACGTGTCTATCGACCCAGAAATCGACTCGGAATCTTGCAGCGCAAACGTCGTGTATAACTTTATTACTTTGTGTTATCCCGGATAATCAATCCGCGATCGGTCGTTTCACTTACAAAATCATGAAGTGCCAAATTCGTATTTCTCGTCATGATAATGTGTTTTTGATCAGGTGTAAGGATCCGTGAGTCTTTATATGAGTGCGATATGCGCGTTTCCACGTATGTGTAGAATCGATAACTGGGAATTAGTTTGTCAGGTTTGCCTTCCAGGTTGTCTCTTCCAGAACTAAATGCGAACATACACGATGGGAAGAAAAAACTTTAATCGAGCGTCTTTTAAAAGAGCAGTGTATACACTTCTCTTTTATCGCTTGAATGATCTTGCCACTGCTGATACAAAAATTGAATTGCCAAAAAAAGTTTTTAATTTCTTAAAAAAGTGGTTTGTGCAAAAATCAAATTATAATCAGTGTAGAGAAAATTCCTTTATCATCGATATATCTCATCGTGAAATACTCGTTTACGTAGCATGCAGTTTTATTTGAATCACTTTACACAAAGTATATAATTCTTAGTAAGTAATATTCAGGTAGAATGTTAATTTCGGAGAAAACCACTTAAATTTCTAATTAATCGTGCATTAACGCGTACAAAAATATATTTTTTTCAGTTACTGTGCTAAATATCTAAACCTAATTAAAATCAGAAAGAAATAGTTTACGATATAAAGACCGATAGTCAAACTATTTTATGCATTTTTTTCTGTCTCTCTTTCTCTTATTTGCTCAAATATACCATATGCGTACCTAAAAGTGCTGTATCCATGATGAACACATACATATGTGTAAGAGAACACTAGTTGTTAGAAGAGGGGTGGCAAAGTAAACGTAGCAGAACAAACGAAAATGTGCTCATAGAGCTAGCCTGAGGGAAAGGGAGATGGAGAGAATATTACTATAGTCGGTACCGAAGATCAATATATCACAAATACGGTCACAACTATTCGTATATATATGCGAAGCTGCACCCGCACCAGCCGTTACCTCTGAGACAATTTTTTGCTCATTTCAATTGTGTTTATACGCATCAAATAACCCGGCTTGTCTTTTACTTAATGCGTATCATCTAATTGTGATCAAGACAAGAGAAAGCATATATATATCTCGAAAAGTATATTGTAAAATATCCGTACGTGTATAAAAGACAGTCTATTTCTCAATTTTACGTTCGTCTGCTTTTTATTAAAATTAGATCTATGACAAACTCTCGTGATTTGTGCATTGATGCAATTTACACAAGATAAACTTTTTATTCATATCATAATAAACTTCTCAAATGAGTTACCGTTCATTCTTTTTATTTTTTTAACGCATCATTAGAAATAAAAATGCTTTTTTTAATTGTGAGAGAAAGACACCCACAAAGAGAGTCGAGTATTTTCCAATATATTATATGTACTGACGGTTTACTAATTCTTTTTTGAGAAAGAACTGATAATGAATAGTTTCATTATCAGTTTTTTGCATTAGGATGTGTTTAATTTTCGTTAGTCAAAATTGTTTTTGCGCATCGACATGATAATATAAGACAATATTTTTGGAAGAATTTGCTTATTACGTTTGCGCAAAATGAAAAAATAACATTTTATGTAATTGTACAGAGTCGAAAATCGAATAAAGTAATCATGCTTATCTTTTACATATATGCAATAAAAATGTGATATATGTATTTATGCTTGTAGTCGATTTGGTAAAAACATAATAAATTAATCAGAATCGGTGTTAACAGACATAAACATGTCAGATGCAAACTGTTTTGGCAAGTATAGTTCACTTTTTGTCTGCAAAAATTAAAATATGTTACAAAATACAATTGCTGATAAGTAATTTCTTTTGTTCCTTTTGATTATAATTATAATTATTATAATTATTGTTATTATTATTATATTATATTATTATTACAAAAAGTGCAAAACAGCAAAGTATATAAAACATTTTTATAGCAACACCAATATATGCACACTATATACACAATAATCGTTCTTATCTTAATAAATGTTTAAATTTACTAATTAATGCCCATTATTGTAAATCTGTTATTCTGAATTCAACAGAAAAATTGATAATTCTGATATTGTGTAACAAAAACATTTTTACGAATATGTTTTGAAGAAAACCTATAATCGTAAAAATTAGTTATAGTTTTAAATGTTTTTTACTCGTATTTTCTTGTTTCTTGAAACATTTTCTTCTTTTTGAGTTTTTCTTAATTCTACTCAAAATGCGTCTTAATTTATATACTCTCGTTTTTTTATAAAATCGACTTTCAATATTTTTGTTATTGTGAAATTCACTACACAGACTTGTAAAGTTTTAGTTGAAAAAATCTTCAACTTCTGCCAATTCCCTCGCTCGTGCCTGTTGATGGGCCCAGCGAGTTTCGGCTAGTTTATCACTTAATCCCCATTTGTCATGGTACACGCGTTGTCCGCAACTCGGACATTTTTTACCCCCTTAAACAAAGGTTATTTTATGGCTCATTTATGATATAATGTAACATTTAAATAAAAATTTTACCATGGAATGGCGGAGTCTTCATGTAAGTCACAAGACATTTCAAGTGGAAAAGATGGCCACAGTAAAGTCTCTCGGCATGCAAATCTGCATTTTCGTCTGTTACAATCTCTTCTGGATTTGCAGGCAAGCACGTTACTTTGCAGTGTTGACAAGGTTCTTGCGGAAAAGCTTTTACAGTTCTGTATTTACAAAATTATACATAATTAAATATTACTTAAGTTTAGATTAAAAATAAAGTGTTAGAATAACTATTACTTTATAAGAAAAGAAGTAACTTTGTTTAGCGATGGTAATGGTGTAAATGGCTTTTGCTGTGCTGTTTTCTTCAATGGTGGTTCTACACATTGCCTTGCAAACTCTTTCCCTTGTCCAATTAGATAACGATTGAATAATGGTGGGAAATTAGTATCACCATCACTCAACCTACAAATATTGAATTTAAGTAAGGAACATTAGACTGCAATTTGCTTTACAATAATTTTACAAATTCAAACATACACCACACAACTGATAGGATAATTATCTGGTACTTCTAGTCTGGTTTTAAAATAATATAAGCCTTGATGCAGTGTCAGAGTGATAGAGGAATTCTTCTGTTTTAACTTTAATTCGTCTTGTTTTCCTACAAGTTTTTTCAAAGCATTTATTTCATCATAGCAACAGATGAGAGGATTCTCTTCAATATAACTTCTGATGAACTTCAAAATAGATAATATCTATAAATATAAAAAGTATCAATACATGTTATAATATGTGTTGTGAGAATAATATGTTAATTTTGAAGGCAAAACACAGCATTTCCGAAATGTAAATACCTGTGCCTTGTTTATAAGACGTTTGCATTCCTTTTCACAGACATCTGCTAGTCTATCAAGCAACTTTGTAGACAGAGTTTTACTTTTCAATTCTATAAACAGCGGTGATGCAGGATAATCCTCTCGAAACTGAATGCACACAACAAGTTGCTTAAATACTGTCTTCCTGAAAAACAAATAAATCGTGAGACGATGGAGAGCAATTAATATTATAATAAAAGCGCGATGTAAAGCCTTCTTACGTTATTTCGACGCGGACCATGCTTGGCACGCAAGAAACGAGGCGGCTACCATCAACGACATTGTGACAGAGCTTGGATACTTCTTGCAATTCATCGTCGATAAATCCCATGAGAAAATGAGAATGTGTTAGGAAGAGACACTTAATAGACACTCGACAGTTTTTTCGTGAAAATAATATTTGCAAAATATTAAAGATGCAACATAACCTCTTAAAGTATCTATTGCATGACATTGACTTTGTTAGGCCGGAAACACATGAAAAAACTTAAGCAGTAAGTCTTAAGAAATCAATCAATCACAGGCCAGCATTCTTTTATACACAGTTTACATTTGAGAGAATGCCGGCTTATGATTGGGCGGATTTGTTTAAGCTTACTTCTTAAATTTTTTCGTGTATTTGTGTCTCGGCTTTGTGACCAATATTCTTAGACTATGTTCCCATAGTCATTGGCTGCCAGAATGTACTAACTATATTTCATACATGCACTATAAGGTTTGTTTTTTTTCTCTGCACTGGCTGCACTAGTTCACAGTCTATCTTTTTTCTTTTAATATGAATAAAAAAGATAGATTGTGAACTAGTGCAGCCAGTGCAGGAAACAGAAACAAACCTATAGATTTCCGCTATCAGAACGTAGCTTTTCTTATACGCATATATACGTATATGACACAAATTCTATCAATATCAAACTTCTTTATATCATAAAAAAATGTAAAGGGAGAGAAAACATTTATGCATGTATGTCAGAAGCGTTGTGCGTTGACAATCGCACAATATAAATAACACGGTAGAATAATATTTGATAAAGAAATCTCTCAATTATTTATCAGTTTACAATATAACACACACGTGTGCCATAAATGCATCTGCTATATTCCACTGAAGTAACTATTTAATAAACATGAACAATAACACTGAATATATATCTCTTTGATATATCTAACGATCTCAATATAATTATATAGGAAATTATGTGTATATTATATATACAAATATATAAAATTATAAAATATATAATTTTATATATTTAATAATTTTATACACACATGTATATATAAGTTATATATTTATATATATATATATATATCCCTAATAAAACAAGCTTAAAAGGAATAATAAATAACTGTGTAATTATACATTGGTACATCAGGTAACGATCAGTCATTAATCTTTCAAGGAGATCAAATCACATCATAGTAACAGATCAGAAGGTACGCTGCTTGGTAACGTAACGCCAAGTCTGGTAATCATATAAGACGCGACTTTGCATCCTAATTCTAAGCAGCTCTTTGGATCCCAGCAAGCTAAAACGCCGGCTAGAAAACCGGCCACTAAAGCATCCCCAGCGCCTGTGGTGTCCGTGATAGGTGCTTTCGGTGGAACAGGTGGTACCTGAACGAAAATTAAAATAAAAAGTGCGAAAAATAATTTGTTATCGACCTTATATATATTTTTTCGATTAAATCTAACCTGAACGGAATGTCCTTTGCCCCAAACAATGATTGATGGTGCAGATCCACCACGCGTCATAATGAATATACCGTCGTCAGCCAACCAATCCTTGCTGTTGGCGCTAGAAACGTCTACTGTAATTCTCTTTAAACTGTTAAGTAAAAAGGGTATGTCAGTGACATCATCATATTTCACATTCAATGCTTGTGCTAGCGCTATCATTTCTCTTGCGTTGCCAAATACGATTTTGGCATAGCCAACCATCTCGCACACAGCCGCTTGATGTTCCTTCATGGAAGTTAATAACAAAATATATATATAAATAACATATTTAAACACATATTAAAAATCAATATCATTACATAACTTGTTGAGCATATTGATAATACACATGATATATTAGTAATATATTACTAATTTTCAGTACCTGAAATATATATAAACCGCTAAGATTGAACGCTATAATAATATTCTTTTCCTGTGCTTGCTTCACTAATTCTTTAGCGACATCCAGGCCATGAGTTATAAAATATCCTTCGATATAAATTATTTTAATGCTATCTAAACGCAGATTAGCCTTCTTCAGATCATCCAACGTATACACACTGGCTGCACCAATATTTGCAACAAGACTGCGGGATGTATCATGCACTAGCGAAACACATAATCCAGTAGGTAAAGCTGGATGTATGGCATACCTTTACCAGAAAATAAATTAATCAGATGTTACACAGAACTTTGTATGGTTTTGCATTTATATAGCTTTACATTTTACCTACAAACCTTACATCCACTCCAGCAATTCGAACTAATTTCTCTAAAATCGAACCCTTCTGATCATTTCCAAGACCACCGTAAAAACTAGTTATTTGAGATTCATGAGAATCATCACAGAGCCACTGTAAAATTCTCATAGTATTTTGTGCAGATCCTCCAGGAAAGGTACTTTGTTCTGTACTAAAAAAAAATAAAATTTAATATACTATATTATCAAGAAAGACAAATTATGAACTAATGTGTCAGTTCTCAACCGATATATGTGTAAATATTTTCATTATTAATCTAGAAGAAAGGAACTGCAATAAATATAAATTTACTGATATAAATGTCAATGCTTGCATTGTATATTTTTTATATACATGTAATAATTATTAAATGATAATAAACTCATTAAATTAATATTATAAGTTATTTTTATTAATCTTTATCTTTGATACATTTTATTTATAATTAACTTCTTTAAGTTTAACATAAAATTTTTTGAATGTATAGAAACATCTTTATACAATAATATGTATATAAAATAAAATTGATTAAAAAAAATCAAAATACAATGCAAACACATTGAAATATATTATAACAAATACATAACAAACATATTTATTAACTGTGGTAAATCAGCAATTAATTCCTGCATTTTCTTTTCACATAACTCTCTTTCACCATCACTTTCAAGATTATATTTTTTAAGTAAGTCATCATTTTTCAGTATAACAAATATGTCCAGCAAAGGATTGCCAAAGGCTGCAACTGCCGGGAAGTCCAACCGAGAAATAGCCTTTCGCAGAGGTATCTTTTCTACCATTTTTTCGTATCGTAGAATAAGCCCCACACATTAGCTTCCCGTACAAGTGTATCACCATATAAAAAGATTAATTATATGATCACAGAGTCGTGTACACATAAAAAAATACCAAGAAAGTAAACGTCGAATCAATAATACGAAATAATTGCAGATTATTTATGTTGTAAATAAAACTTCTCGAACACCATTATAAATTAATTTTCTTTCAGAAATAAAGCGTCTCAAAATTGATAAAAATAACCACTGAAGTTATTAAAGAATGTGTTGGAATACATGATATCTCCAAATATCGAACAATTCGAAAATTATCTAGAAATGGAACTCCGCAAATTGTGTGGGAAGAATAAGCAGAGAAAATATATACATATATCTTTCACTTTATCCGAAATATTCTTCTTTCTTCATATTAAACTTATTATTAAAAATAAAATTGTGCAATCATATCTCTCGTGTACATTTTAACGTCTTTCTGTACATTCCCGAAATTATATTTCGCACTACCTGTCACAAAACCTTATCCATTACATTTATAATACATTTTTCTCAAAAATGATACAAGATACAATACTATCTATAATACATATCATAACCACATTTATTTCCAATACAAATCTTAGGGCTATTGCCACGGCTATTGTACACAAACTGATAGGGCTATAACACACAAATGACATAAAGCGCATATGCATAGCATAAAACTATTTGGACCAATGAGCATCTAACATGATTTTATGTAACTCAGGCTGCTTACCTTTTAGGAGACACAGTCGACACATTCGACACAAAACGTCACACGTCGCCAATCACTGATGTGCGCCTGGCTAAAAGTCAGCACTGAT
>QVOB01016202.1:0-11055 GCA_014839585.1 Pseudomyrmex concolor
CTTCTCTCGGTCGTGCGTGTCACACACAGCTCCGCTTCTTCGAATTCATCAGTCTCTCGGAGAGCGTAAAGTTCCTTTCGCGCGATCGTATAGAAGCATGTTTGGCTCAAAGCGCGGGAACTCGAAGGCCACATATCCGTGACGTCAGCATATCGATGCCGGCCGGCTTGGAACCGGCCGGCCGGTCTCTCTCGCTCACTATACATTGATCGCGGTGCGTGGGATCTCGTCGTGTGGTAGTGGTTTAAATGGTCGAACGGAATGTCTTTTTGCTATTCGCGCCGCGTGTTCGCACACGCACACACACTCAAGCGAGAGAGCGGCGTGACTGGGAGAACCGGCAGAAACGGCGAGACTTGCTCACTGCTGTATCTCGTGCACCGTGCACTCCGTTCGTCGTCTCCGTGTGTCTGTTGTTTTATCGTAACGACAAACGATTGAAAAAAGAAAAAAAAATAGAATAAAATAAAACCGATGTAATTGCATAACTCGCGCCGATGAACATAATTCATCTGTGAACCAGCGTAACTTTTAAATCAACAAAAATGATTTTTAGAGAATGCAGAAAATTCGGTGCGGAAAAATTCAAACGTTTGGAGAAAAGAGCGGAATTTGACTATCTCGTCAAGGAGCATCGGAAATACGATCCAAAATGACAGAGAGTTGGAAATAATCCAAGTAGATACGCGATACGTGGATATCATGGTAAAACCGATATTTGCCAACGTACATTTGTGTTTTTGTTTTTCAAAACTCGCTTTCCGTATTTTCAATCCGCGAGACGAAGATCGAAAGGTGAAATAAACATATTTTTCAAAAGACCAGAGGGGATAGAAACACCGAACACATCGTTGTCAGTCGCGCGCCACGGATTAAAAATAGACGATTGGTTTAGCTCGGAAAAGCTTTTGCGTTATGTGTGACGCGGTACACATAGTAGAGTTTTTGCACATCGACACGTACATCTCGAATGATTCATCCCGTCGGTAACGAGTAATTTCTTGTGTCGGGAAAACACACGAGCGTGTGTGTGTGTTTCATTCCTCCGGACCGGTTCCAATTTTCTGACACAGAGGTGACGTGATCCCAGCCAAGCAATGCTACGTTTCTTCGCGTCACCGTTCCTCGCGATCAATTCGAGAGAACGTTTGCGTCGGGAGTGTGCAAATTGTCTGATGATACACATCCGTGTGCAATTGTCAGGATTTAATTTTCGAAAGTGTTTGAGAGGAAAATCCAACTTCTCGCAGCGCAACTCTTTTGAGACAATTTATTTTGGAGCGTATATATATATACATATATATATATGAGATGCTTCTCAAAGGACGATCGTGAAATTCCTCGAACTCCGAGCCCCGATCTCACGTCTCACAAGATTAATCATCAAGTGAAGACCGGGAGCGGGAGGGGGAAGGGAAGAGGGATAACCGGCAAAAAACGAGCGCACTTTGGTATCGAGATCGCATCTCGGAATCTCGTGATTAACGTCGTTCCTCGGCCGGCGAATCGGTTTTCAGCGGGCTTTTCGTCGGATTTCGTCTAGCCTGTTTACGAACTTTTGAAAATAAATAGCGGTTTTCGATTTAAATCAGTTCAGATAATCGGGATCAGATAATCTCTAAATAGGCGTAACAATGGAAATGTGTTAAGCGGCACTCTTCGATCTTGTGAGGTCAGAAACAAAAATAAAAGAAGAATTGCCAAAGCTTTAATTAAAAAATAAAGATTTCTGCACAAACGCACGCAGAATTGACAAAGTATATTTGTAAAATATATCGATTTTTTAATACAAAACCACGTTGAAAAAATACGAAAATACTCTTTGATTTTTATAAAATGTGTGCGCGAAGCTTTGGCGATTTTCCTCACTTCTGACGTCGTTAAAAAATGATCGCATCAAAATGATCGGTGACAGGAGTCTTAAACAAAATTTAAATTACATTACACAGGAAGTGATTATCGGAGAGTTCGTCGAACTTTTAATTACTTTACTGGACGATTTCTCTCTCACGCTTCAATTAATTTTACCCGCGACAGCGATGCGTCACACTTATTTGCGCGTCGATGTGAACGTGTTTCGCAGAAGACCGCTCATCTTAAGGTTTATAGTCGCTAGTAGTGTTCACAAGCCAATCACAGGTGTGTTTTCCACCGGTGCAAAAGCAATTCGGTTCCGTTCCACATGCAAATTTCTCGGTTAAAGCTTCCAGGAAAGTCGCGCGTCGCATCGGAATTCGTGCGTCGAATTTAAGGAGTCTGTTCACGATCAGCGAGAGAGAGCTACGGAGGTGAGAAAGAAAATCTGCAGTCAAAAGACTGTCTTAATCTAAGAAAGAAACACTTGTGTCGTGATAACAAAAAAAAAACGCTATAGTTTTAAAAGAATATTTAATACTTCCGCGTGTACAAAAGACTATTTGAAGACTGTTCAAAGACTATTTAAAGATTTTCAAGTACTTTTTTGCATTGTTGTTTGCGATTAGCAGCTTCTCTCGCAAAAACACATGTAAAAGTTGGAGGTTTTTAATATTAAATATCCCAAAAATGGCAAACATGTATGACATTACAAGAATCATGTTCAAACTTGATGTTTGTAGCGTTTTGTTGACCGAACCAGACCGACCAGACTCCTTGAACGACAGCAGTCACGCACGCAGCGGTCACGTGCGATTTCGTGGAAACCGCGTGGCTTTTCCAATTGTTTTTTAACACGAGAATCTTCGGAAATATTACTATATACAAAAAATATATTAAATATTTTATAATTGAAAATAAGAAACAGGCCTACTTGGAAAACAGAAAAGAATAGACTTGTAGTCTATTCCTTCCAGTTTTTCTAAATATTTTATATATATAATATATATAATATATAAAATATTTTACATATTTTACATAAAATATTTTACGTACATTATATATTTATTATTATGAAAAAAAAACTATGAATGAAATTATGTTCGAAGTCTGCTTCGCGAAAAAAATTAAATGTTACAAGGTAAAATAATTATATATAACGGTACTGTACGTACGCGACAGAGTTACGAAAGTTTATATCGTAGGAAAGGAGAAGAAAATGTCAGCCAGGTCCGTTATTTAAAAATACGTATATAATACGGGAGGTTTTGACGTAGGTAGGTTGTATTCTAATATCGCTGAAATGCGGTTTCACTAGGCGAACGTAACGCGCCTTCTGGTTGCAAAACGATTCTGCTTTGCAGCATTGGCTTTGGCTTTTACAGCGCGCATTTGGGTTTGGCATCATTCGCTCGCTCGCTCGCGCGCTCGCGAAGGGAGGGGATATTAGTTAACATTCTAAGTAGAAATTGAAACCAACCACCAGACTTTCTCTTTCACTTTGTTTTCTCGATCGATCTTTTTCTGGCATTGCCGATATTGTTTTCTTCCGCGCTCCCTCGCGTATTTCATCGCTCCGTTATAATTGTTTTTAAATAATCTGTGACGTAAAATTTGATGCATTTCTACGTTTGTTTTCCTTTAGTAATGTCGTAACAAAAGATTTTTTCTTCCTCGCTTTCACCGTCTATCTTTTCTCCCGTCTACCTTCTAATTTACTTCCTCTTTTTGCTTGCTGTAATTATGCCTTTTCCTCGAGAAACAAGTGGGCGCTTAGTTTTGTTCAAGAGTGCATTTAAAAGCGCATCTCCGTAAGATGTGTGTGACGCAATTCATTCATTCATCAATCGCGTGGGAGAAAGATGGATAAAGTGCCGCTAAGTAAAAGCGCCGCTTGAGTCGCGCTCACGAGAATTTCTAATAGGGAGAATTTGTTTTTCTTAATGTGTGGCAAAATATCGTTAAATTTTTTTGAAAGACTTATAATTTTTAAATACTTTATAAATTTGTTTTTAAAAAAAGATTTTTACAAAGATGTTTCTGCTTTGCTCGAAGCAGTAACGTTCGCTTCTTAAAAAAAAAAAAGAAGAGTCATTGTAATTTTTTTTCGCGTCAGTATTTAAATATTATTCCGAAAACTGAAATGACAACGCAATTATCATTTTTTAACAGAACGGGTTTGTCGATTATTCGCGCGAATTCATTAAAAAAATCAAAATAGAAAAGATACAAAATAGCATCGTCTAAAAATCGTGTAAAAATAATTAATCAGAGCTTCTGTTTCTCCATACTCGTATCGACAACTCGGCATATCTCTCACGTCTATTGTTCGATGTTCTCGTCTCTTTTGACTCTTCAGCGCCGAAAATTAAGAGGCTTCGAAATGTCAAACCGGTTTGAAAAAAAATTAGCGCTGGCCCGGTGACACATTTAAATACTTGCGCAATTTATTTGATACGTCCTAATTAAGGAAAGAGAATTAAAATTCTTTTCTTATCTCTTTCTCTGAAAAGCAAAAAAAAAAGATTATACGACAAGATTTTATTTTTATGTCTGTGATTGCGTTCGTTTTGAAACGAATGACAAATCTTTAATTTATTCATTTCTCAATCACCAAAACGACGCTAATCGCTCGTTTTCATTGGAAGGTTTCTTTTGTTATCGGTCAACGCACGTCGTCGTTCCGTCGAGCTTCCTTCGTTCCCACTGTATTTTTCCGTTACAAGGACACTTGCCTACTCTCGAAGCGATAATTTTACTTATCTTTTCAAAAAGATACGGGAAAGATACCAAAGATAAATCAAAAGAAAACGGATGGATATTTCTCAAGATTTTCCGCCTAGAACACGCCCACACATGATGATTCATTCGGACCGCTTTCTCGCGCGAGTAGACGAGGAGAATTAGTTGGTCTCTAATGCAATAGTCGATCTACGACTGGCTATCGGTACGTGGGAGTGCTCTGAACGCGACCCAGACTGTACCATATCTCCCTTGTCTCTCTCTCTCTCTCTTTCTCTTTCTCTCTCTCTCTTTCTCTTTGCCTGATACGACCGCCGCTCGTATTTCGTGTGTATATGTATATATTTGCCATAAGATATTCGTCCCTCTCCTGTCGTATAATATCTCTCCACTTATATACTCGACTGTATATTCGCGTGCGAGCGAACGGATACGAAGCCGGCAGCGGGAGTAAGTGGAGTGTGGCCGTCAACGCCTTTTCGACGAGTTTGCTTTTTTTTTTCCTTGCGCACACAGGAACCCCATGACAACGCGTGAGTGCACGCAAAACCGCAGCTCTCATGCGTCGCTCATCGCATGTTGATTAACGATCGCTCTCGGTGTGTGACTTTATCAGATATCGATGTACGCATTTTTAGACTATCTCTAAAAATATCTCCGTTTATCTTCCAAGTTTATATTCCAAGACCTTTGTAGTTTTTTTATCTCTCATTTTCCGTCTCTCTCTATACGCTCCTCTATTTTTCGACATCGTGCGTGAATTCTTTTAGAAAAAAAATAAATAAATAAATAAAACCGAATAAATTCATTAACGACATTCACTTTCGCAACTGGATTGAACAGTTCGCTGATCACAAGGCCTGATCACACGCTCGAGCATGCGAAAAGATTCCTTAGCTACTTTGCAGTGTACATATAAGCGGCTTTCCGACGTTGCTTGAATTCCGGCGTAATCGCGGATTTGCGCGAGAAATCTTCTCTCGGAAAAGATCGTTCTTTTCATTCCCCGGATTTGAAGAAGATCATTTAAAAAAGATTGTAATGTATTTTTTTCGATATTTTATTTCCACATTCTCATTAGTTCTTTTTTTTTCAAGTTGTTTAAAGAGAATAAAGGGATCAGTAAAGAAAACGGAATAAAACCTTCGGGTGGATTAGATTATCGACGGGCGACGAGGTCCCTCTGAAGGTCTCTCGTTTTTGGTCTCGATGTTTGTCCGTACGTGCGCGCGTGATAGAGGAGAAATTTTACAAATTTTACAACGACGATCAGCTTCCCGTCTGCGCACAATGATCGAAGAGAAGAGTTTGCGTAGGTCACGGAGATACACAAGTCTCGTATGTCTCTCTCTGGTTTTATCAGGCGTTATCAACGGACCATGCGGGTCGTCGCGTATCGACAGACTTACGTAGTAATCGCGCCGAATATGCGAAACTCGAACGTGACAGACGAGTGTCGTTGTGCGATATTATATGGCAGTTTCCGTACATCGTTATATTAATTAGATTTCTTTTTTTTTTTTTTTTTTTTTTTTTAATCAAAGCTCGTTGCATTTTTTTGCTCTCAATCCGGAATAGTGAAATTTTTAATTTTTTCTTTTCCAAAAAAAAACCACAAGATAAAGTAAGATATTTATTAAAGTCACATTTCAAGAGCGTCTCCCGATGGGATCGCGAGCGTCTGAAATTCAGCCGCCGCCGCCGTCGCCGCCAAAGAGTCAAACGCGCGCGGGAGTGCTTTCACCCTAAAATCCACGCCCAAAACGTCCTCTAGACTGAAGCGCCGCGCTCGATAACGCCGAGGACGTTTCTCTCGTTCTCCTGCCCGCACGGGGTCTGCAACCCTCTTCCTCTCTTCCCTCCGACGCGTCGCGTCGCTTTATCTCAATGGGAGAGAGAGGAGAGGCGATCGATTCGCGTCGACGTACTACTATGGCCTGCTTATGCCGAGCGGAGCAGTGACCCCCAAGGTCGTTCTTACGTGCTGCACGTGCTGCCCGCGAATTGACGTCGCCTCTCTCCGCCAAAGTTACACCCCCTCTCTCCTCTACCCGTCCCCTTTCCACGCTACGCTGAGTACGCGTTGCGCCTCCCCCGCTCTTCGCTCTCTTTCAGTCGCTTGCATCGCGGCACATTGCTGCACCGGCTTGCATCGTGCGACCAACGACAAACCGAGCCGCTAACCACTCCCGCTGCCTCTCAAGTCTGTCGCATTCCGACGATACTCTCGTAAAACGCTCGATGGGCAGACAGAGGAAAGGGGAGGGGGAAGGATGAGAAATGAAGAAAGAGAGAAAGAGATAGAGACGATCTGCAATAGAGCAGAGAGGTGGACAGACGACGATGAACACCTTGACGTTTCTCCGCGTCTCCGACGAAACGATGCTGTTTTTTTTTTTTTTTTTTTTTTTTTTTTTCGTCGTCTGCAATTTGCGGAGGGAATTATCGGGCGCGATGTGTATAATAGAGAAGAATTTGCACAATTAAGGATTATTTAAGATTGCCTCAGACAAATGATCTCTCCCTCTCTCCGTTACGGAAGTTGGAATCGCTCGCCTTCGGCTAATTTGTCTCGTACATATGCGCTCGTAACGCTCAATTAGTACTCGACGTCTTATATCGCGGGGAGAAGTCAAAACGATTACCCGGTTAATGAATTAGCTGTTGCGTGTAACGAGCTAGGCTTTTTAGGAAAGAATGCGAGCTCTCTCTCTCTCTCTCTTTCTCTCTAATCGCGTGTCCACGATCACGCGCGGTGACACAACCCTTCCACACACACACACAATCAGATACAAACACTGTAAATTCCGCCGCGATCGGCGCGATTATTAGCATATATTCTATTTATTTCGCTCAATTGCGTGCGCGACGCTATTTCCGCGACCAACACTTCCGCGTTCTCGCTTCGCGCGATTCGCGCTTGTGTTCGTTTTCTCCGCTGCGTGCGTGCACGTGTTATATGCGCACGCCACTGTGACTAATGAAACACGTTGCGGAAGGGCCATACATGGCGCAAAATCTCGCTCTCGAACGCTTTCTCAGACACATTTCGCGTATCGATCGCGATAACATTTTTTTTTTTTTTTTTTGTACAAAAAGAGGAGAGTTTAAAACGCGTTATGCGAAACTGCAATTTACGTTTGATCGAGTAGGTGCTGTCGCGTTGCGCAATGTTGGATCAAATCTCTTAGCGCCGCCGGTACATTTTACAGACAGAGCTTGTCCGATTTTCGTCGACTATCTTCGTCTATTAATTTTGCGTCTCGTATTTTTAGACACTTCGCGCCTTTTTCGCCGGGGAGCGTCGCGGCGCCTTGGCGCGACGCCCAGATTCGAGCGAGATTCATATATACGTCTGAATGCAGTCGTCGAGTTGCACGTGGACGAAACGGGACGAAGCGCGCTGCCGATTTCGTGCACGTGCGACGAAACGGTCCACGTCTGACAGACGTTTCTCTTTTCTTCCTCGTTCCGAACGTCTCCTTCCGCTTGTCCCGGTTTTGCGTTCGGACGGTGGAGCAGCGCCAAAAAGGGCATGCATTCTGGAGTAGTACGAAGAGAGAGAGAGAGAGAGAGAGAGAGAGAGAGAGAGAGAGAGAGATCTTCGCACGTCTGCGAACGGCTAATTGAATGTTTCTTCGAACGATGACATGGTTTACTTAATGTCGCGGTTTGATACGACGTGACAAGTCCTGACGTGAGAGAGCGCATTCGTGTATTTAATCGCATTTTCGTAAGTAGTACGTACTTCGATATCGACATACGGTTTTTTTCTTTCGTCGATTTGTTCTCAATTAATACATTAAATTCGGGTTTTCGATCGGATATCTACGAGTGAGGTGCAGTAAAAAGAAAATTCACATTCAGAATATAATTAATATATAAAATACAATTAATAAAACTCTTTCAATTGTATTTTATATTACTTTACAATACACTGAAAAGATGGATTGAAGTCGCAATGTTTAGAACATTAAATTTGAATATATTTATTGCGTAACACACACACACACACACACATACACATCGTTTTGGCTCAATTATATTTTGTATATATGAATAGTTTGTTGGTTCGCGTGCTTACAAGCTTATTTGTTTTATTTAAAAAACAAATTGCCCAACGCTTGTGTCGTAAACAAACGTTCCCGAGCCGCTACGTCGTTGCTTATTGCGCTTGTATCTGCCTATGCCTATATCTACTTACACTTTCGACTATCTTCTACTTCTATCTTCTATTTTATCTTTATTATTCATCTGTTTCTTATTTTGTAAAAGTATTATTTCTAGATACATTTCGAGATATTATCACAGTCAAATTTTATTTTGCTCAAACAAAAAAGCTTGTTCTCGACAAGATACATTTTACCGTGTGAAGATCGATTGATTGTACTAACAGTATCCATAAAAAGCTCTTTCTAGTACAAAACTAAATTTTCACATTTAATTCAATTCGAGTGTTGTTATGTTAATTACATTAATTTTTACGCGTTTCGAGAAAATATATTTCGCACACCCAGCGTTTAGAAGCTTAAAATCCATATTTTTTGATTACATCAACAATATCTTAACGCGTGCCGATCTGATTAGTGGATGCGTTTCCGAAACTACAAGTTCAGTGAGAGAAGTTCGCGTTTGTCAAATCTCTCATTTTAATTAGTTCTATTATTTCTTTAATATTATTTGATGAAAACTTGGTGAGGAAATGCTTCGATTCTCTGTTGCAGATACTGACGTCGATGTGGAAGACATCGATATTGTAGTTACGCCTCCACAAAGGCGTCGTGGTAGGCCGCGAAAATCTACCTATTTCAACGAGGAGACATCACCCAGCAGAATGTCTCCGAACCATACTTCTGTTCCATCTCATTATGAAATACTTCAAAAAAAGAAAATGCATAATGAGATGGAGCGAGATAGACGCAACGTCTTAAAAGAACTCATTACCGCGTTGATCGACGAAGTTCCATTTCTTAAAGAAAAAAGAGAACACACAAATAAGGAGCCCGTCAAACGAGAAGTTCTGGAGGAGGCCTTCAAATATATATGTTACCTCCGCCAGAAACATGAATCGCTGATTAATAAAGCCAAGCAGTTATATGACCGGCGGGAGTATTACAAAAAACTTAACATAAACACACAGGTAACAAATTGTTATTTCAATAGAATACGGTAAAATATACATTTTACCTATTTAATTCAGCAATTGTTTCGACCGTCGTGTTTTTTTTTATTACTATGTTCGTATCATCCGCCAAGTTAAAACGGTCGGTTTATGCATTGTTTTCTAAGATTTTCTCGAACCTATTCTTGATTGAAAAACAACAAATTGATTTATTGAAAACAACCTTTATTATCTACATTCACGCACAAATTAATATCCGAAATAGTTGTCGATCTGTCTCATATCGCAAATCGTAATTTACTTTTTTAGATTTGTTAGTTCCTAACAAGTGCAATAGCAAAACACACATACATTTAAATAGAAAAGATTTATTATCAATTTATATAACAATAGTTTTCAGTCAAGAAATTGTTTCGTTTTAATTGATCAGAATTGCATGACACTGTTCAAATTTCTGTTTTTTTTTTTGTACAGTGAAGACTCTGTGTTGTTGAAACGAACCTCAATGAAAAAACAAAAACAAAAAAATGAAATTTTTCTGACTGAAAACCACTCTCAAATAGTTTATTATGTAATCTGGATCGGAGAAAGTGGTTGCCAAGTTGAGATAAAATAAGCATGACGATTTAGAAGATTACGAAGTTATTCCACTTTTCTATAATATAATAGCTAAAAACCTGAGATTACAATAGTTAAACGGCAACAGAAATTTTTCTATCGTTACATATACATATTTATGACCTACACGAATGTGTTCACTTAAATAACAGTATTCTCTTATATAAGCCATACATATAGGATTGATAAAATAACGACGAAGTTTACGAATTATAGGATTGATAAAATAACGACGAAGTTTACGAATTATACAATAAATGTACGGACACGCGCGCAAATATCCACATACGTGTAAATAATAATAATTAAGATTGTACAGGAATTATATTATTAAAATAGACACTATGTTTCTTTTAATAAGTGCGACCCACGGAATTGAATGGTTCACGTATCTCGTGTACATATACGCTTGTTTTATACTTTTTTTACGCAGATCCGATTGCACTTAAAATTAAAATTTATCATCGCGCTCAGAAAAACTTTTTTTAGAATTGCCTCTTTTGTCGATATAAGAGGATGTCGAAGATATCGGATGATCGGAAAATCTTAATATGCATCTTAGAGTGCGGTCCAAATCTCACTGCAAATGCATGTTTTGAAGCATAGTTCTATCTTTATTCTACATTTAACGAGGAATAAAGATAAAACGATGCTTCGAAACAAAATTTGTACGTCACAAATAAATAACGGATGCTGGGTGTTAAAAAGTGTTTTGGAAG
>QVOB01016203.1:0-10559 GCA_014839585.1 Pseudomyrmex concolor
AGACTATGTTGAGAAATAAATCGCCACTTTTCCAAACTTTTTGTTTTTTTTTTGTAGGCTAAGTACTTATCGGACTGCCCACGTATATACATATATACTATATATACACAGAGAAAATATAGCTTTAAAGTAAAACAACTAATTTTTCGGAAAAGATCCAGTTATGTGATTAAAATAAACCGGATAAAATTGCCGAGAGAATCATCATCATATCTAAACACAAATCAAGTTTGTTGTTGAAAATAACATTTTCCAGCGACATGTCCGCATATTACGTGTTCGTGATTATAGTTGAGATATCACGTTATGCAAAGAATAAGTAAAAACTTGCTGCGTAAAATAAAACGCGCAATAAATGATGTCGACGTCATCGTAAATATCAGTTCGCCGCTGCCGCGCGCGAATAGGTACCTGAAATTCACCTCGTTGCATAAAGTTTCCACTCAAAATCTCCCGTGCGACGGCGGATACATTTTACTTCTACTTTATTCGCCGTCTAAAGTTCTTCACTCGCTGAGCGAGTTCATATTCTTTTTCTTTTCCTTTCTTCCGCAAGAGAAAAAAACGCGATCGGAATCCTTCACCGCGTGCGTTCGACGGATCGTTCAAATTGCTTTCTGCGATTATTCTAGCAAAAGATGACGTTTTTTTTCAGCCGCAGCGGTAGTAATGTGTTTTTCTAATCATACGAAAATTCAGAATTTAATCCGAATTGAATCGACTGAAATGGAAACGTTCGTGTTAAAGAACATATTAATTATTTATCATCATATTTAAAGCTTTGTGTCTCGTATGACGATTATGACAGTTGTTACATGAATGTGCATATTCCTGCATTTGATACAAACGACCACTGCTAATATCGCTAGTTGCTTTGCAAGCAACGGAACATAATATCTGACTAGTATTTGCGCGTACATCGCTCGGCAATATCTATGTTTGGAACATTGTTAATAAAAGCTTTACAACAATCACGCATTAGATTTATGCTTGTCGCACGAGCCAATGTCTCTTTTCAAAGGGGGGGGCGCATATGCACGTTAGACAGCTGCAGTTGCAGTTTCCGAAGTTCCATTATCCCGCGCCACTTTTGAGTTTCACAACAGAGTTTACGCGCACAACTGCATTTACGGCTCACTAAATTCTACAGACACGATGTCGATCAGAACTATTTCGAATATTCAGAATTGCTAATTCAAAATATCTGCAAACAAGAATAGTAAAACAATAGAAGGAAGAAAATACATATTGCTATTAGTATATATAAATTTATATAAGTATATTTGTTGAGAAGATTTTAAACGCATATGTATTAAAAACACATATTTAATATTTTTATACAATATATGTATGTAGTTCTTAAAAATGCGTCAAGTTATTTCTGCAATTTTGTAATAAATTATCGTAAAGCAGAATTATTTATCGAATTATATTTTGTCTATTTGTAGCGCACGAGTAACATTATGTCGGTAACATATGTGCAAGTACTTAGGTTACAACTTGTGTTTCAACATCACGCGGTGTTTGTGGTCGATTCGCGTAGCTCTAATTCATCTAAAGAGATGGATGTCGCATTATATAATCGGGATAATATATCTTGTCGAGATTGTACGGTCTAGTATGCATATATGTATGTTCCACAATCTTCCATTATTAATCTGAAATTTCTTCAGAATGTCTGTATCAGTTTTAATTTTAACAAATGTTTCTTATAATGACATAGTTTGTATTGTAGATAGAAATAAAATTGCGTATTTGTGCTCAAAGACAAGTATGGAAAGTATATCGCAAAATTTCAGTGTTTTTTTTAATAAAACATCTTTTTCTTTCCTATTTAAGTTGTTTTTCTGTGAGTTTTGTATGACATAATGTCGTTAAAGTTTGAAACGTTTGTAGAGCGAAAAAATATATTTCTCTTTTATCAAGCAGTAATATAAAAACAAAACACTTTTTTACAACAGTAGTTTATTATTTATATAATTACTTTAAGACGATATTATATATCTCTCATACAAAACTTAATTCTTTTTATATATTAACCCGTACTAACAAAATATACCTATAGATACATACAGCATCCTCATTCTCAAAAATAAAAGTCTTATATCATACGATGAAAACATTTTGATTTGCCATAAAAAAAGGCCTGGAATGTCTTCGTCGAAATATTTTTTCGCTCAACGTTCCAACTTTCAACGACATACAACTTTACATTTTTATAAAGATGTTTTAAAATGATACATAAAATAAGACAATTTCAATCTACAATTATTTCAGTACGACTCTTCTACAAGAACTTTCTTACAAATAGCTCGCTTAGCTATTGTGCTGATAACAGTACTAGTTACTCTTCTGAGTATTAATATTTCTACGAATCCGCGGACGCGAGCGAGTACAATAGTAGTAGTACTAGTAGTACAAAGAAGAATGTAAAATCCACGGCGCTTTAATTACACTTGCAACGATAGATATCACAATGATCGAAAAAGTGAAAAATTTAATTTTCCCTCCTTTCCTACAATTTACTGGAGATAAAAGTTTGTTCTGGTCATACAAGGACACGGATGTGTGTGTCACTTTTTATTATTGAATATACTTATACAGTAACACGTGCGATCAGAAGCGTAAATAAAACGATGTTTTTTTTCGCGTTGTATGATCATGATTTTTATTTTTTTAATCCGAAAGTTAGCATTTCATCGTTCGAGCTGCATCGATGCGATTCATATCCTCGCGATATGCAGCTGTTGGTGACGAATAAAACTGCGAAGGAAGAGCCACGCACCAACGTTAAAACATAATTCTTTCTCGGCATTTTTAAAGGGCGTCAACAATACATCACGTCGTGTGTGACGACAGCAAGAATACGAATCAATAATTCTGTCGTTATACGACGCGGCCTCGATTTCAAAACTGTTTGTCTTGTATTTATTGAAACGCATTGCGACTCGTGTAATCTTGAATTATTATCCGCATAAAAAAAGAGTAGCTTTGAAAGAAATCTCTTAATTAATCTCTTACATTTTCGTGAGCTCTCACGAAAGTCATGTATACTTTAATATATTTATACAACACAATATATATGCTTTTTTTATAAATAAATGTAACTATTTTTCAAATAAATTTAAATGCTAAGACTTTTTTTTCTAGAGACTCAATCTGTTTTATTTTGCCACAAAATCGTCTATTCGATTCGAACACATTAAATTTCGGCACGAGAAACCAATATCACATAACAGTTCCACGCGGAGCATTTCAATTTTTCACAGTGCATCTGTACAACAGAATATGCTCACTTCGACATTTACCCAAAGCACACAGACACGCACAAAATTTTTTTGCGGTTTCTGTACAGCAAACGATTTTTCTTTAATTCTCCGTAAAAATAGAAAAATTGAGTCAACAATTACTTTTTATAACAAGAGTATAATCGTACAAATATTAATTTTTATTTTTCTGTCTTTTATTTATGTCTGAACTTTTGTCTGAATTAATATAGATTTTTAAAATAGCGACAGAAGTATGTATAATATACACACGATCGCATATTGCATTAAACTAGTAAAGATACGATGCAAATTAGAAAGATGCATAGACAACAACCAACCATTTAATTTACAAAATGAAGAAAAGAGTTTTGGATAAACATTGTCATGTTTATTTATTTGTGTAGTACATAGTCGCGAGATGGAAAAGTTTTATTGTATTTGGCACGAGATGAAAAGCAAAATATTTACATTCTAGCAAAGTTACAAATAGTGGAAGGTTGTGAAAAGGCAACAGTTAGATGGAATAGTGTGTGTTTGTGCTTTAGCTTACTTTCTGGAAAGTGCGCTAAAGCTCTCTTTTATACAGTTTCTACTCAAAAAACGGAATGCAAAGCACCGAAGTAGCTCGGCGACAATAATGTAATTGTGCCACCTTTGTAACTTTTGCATCAAGCGTAATTGAACTTTATAACAAGGCTTAGACAATTTCTCACCAGCTGATTTCGCCAAAACTTTGTCGCGTGCCTTATCAAAGGGTCGCCTACAACCCGAGAACTGAGAAACTTGTTACATCGTTCCTGTCGCACAAACAATCTTTTATGTTCCGTCACAAATGCAAAGAAACTTCAATAAATATCTTATATCAAAGATATATAAAGAAGAAAAAAAGAATGCAAAATTTATAGTAAACAAATAAAACAAAAAAAAATTACTTCTTTACGTTATTCCAAAAAATAAAACATTTAATCACAATTAAAGTTTCTTAAATTCTATCCAATTATTTATATATTACTCGCGTGTAAATCTAGCAGCAATTTATGCAGCAAACGTATAACGTTTCACTGTTGTGCTTTCATATATGTAGCATCGTGTAATGCGATGAGACACAAGGATACTTTAGTATTCTTAACTGATCAAAGGATACCAGAGAGATGAAAATGCTCGTTAAGTTGTTCTTATCTTGCGGAAAGCTCTTTGACATGGTCGTGCTATATAAATCGTAAGAGCGAAAAACGCTTAAACTTGATTTAGGATTTGGCTCTCCAAGAAAAAAGGTCGATAAAAATTTTTTACCGTATGTATATAGTATTGTCATATATATCCTATAAAGCACATATCAAAATATAAAGAGAACGCAATTTATTATGTAGAAAACGACGTGGTTAGCCAATTGTCTATTTGCCAGTGTTAAACGTGACGCTGATTTGCATCTAGCAACAAGTCCATCGGTTTTCAAACACTAATTGTAAGTCGTACAAACGTTTGAATCAAGACCAACAACGCATAAAATATGCCTTTTGTGTCGCTCCGTATATAAAATGTTTTTTGTGCTTGCGAATGGAATTTTACAAGTCTGATCAACCATAAAATAAGAAAATAATTGCTATTTAGTTGTCTACAGTAATGAAACAAATAACTTTTTGACTCGAAAAAACGACAGTTATAGAAACACATCGCAGAAATATAATTTAACATATACGGAAATCTAAACCGAAAATGATAAAAGAAAGATAGAAGGATTGCGAGTGTATAGGACAAGAGCAGATCGCAACAAACGTCGGCAACGTCCGTTGCAACTGATCGTGCTGCATCGGTGCATTTTTGCGGCGACGCGGCACTAATCTGTTTGGCTGAAAGCCCGTTTCAGAAGAAATAGCTACGGTACTTTCCGGTACACGCGCAAGTCCGCATCTCGCCAAAAATTACACGGCTGTTTTCTCTTTCTTTGTTGCTCTTTTTCGTTATTAACTCTGCGCTAATTTTGATAATAATTTCTCTCGCATCGCAATACGTCGTGAGCTTGTATCGCAAGCAGCACTTAAAACAAAAGATCGTACCTCACTTCTTCATTATGATAACGAGATAATCTTTGCAAAAATAGCGAACGAATCGGAAAGAGTGTGCATGTGCACGCGAAAGCTTTCTTCGCGATTTTCGTAAATACTAAAGAAAAGGCTTGGCAAGACTTTAAGCCAAAAGTCTAAAGTTTACGTAGGCTTCTGAGAAAAGCTTCTAACAAGACTTGACAATGCCCGAGAGGAGTTTTCAAGCTCTCAAAAGTATGCCTAGTATTTTTCTTTTAAAGGTTGTAAAGTTTTGTCCAAGTCTCTGGAAAAAGGTGTTATGTTTTATCATTTATAAACATTAAAATTTCACAAATCGTTCAATACAATCGTGAATTTTAAATTATTGAGAAAAAATACTTAATACTTTTTTCAGGGAATCACAGTCAAGAAAATGTTATTGAGGAACTGCTAAAATATTTTCAGCGCTAAATTATTATTATTTTCCTAATATATATGTATATACATATATAATATATATATATATATATATAATATATATATATAATATTTATATATATATATATAATATATATATATCCTAATATATATATACAGTAATTTGACTAATTTGACTAAAAAGCATTTGTAACGCCAGTTATTTCTGTATAATATTTATTCTGTATAATTATTATAATGAGAAAAAGAGAAAGAAAGAATTTTTGTTGCTTTAATAAAGAGACTTTTCTCACATTTAATTTATTCTAAGGTCAATACCTTGCCTGCTCAGATGAATTTAATTATTCTACGAGAGAACCTACTAAAGAGAGAGAGAGAGAGAGAGAGAGAGAGAGAGAGAGAGAGGTTCTTCAAAGAAGTTTGAAGGACCGACAGAACGGATATTGGAAGGCGAGCGGGTGAAAATCGTAAGAAAATGCATCGAAAGCAAAAACACAGTTTTCTGTGGCACGTGTTTACTTCTTGAAAAGGAAGGAAATTAACTGCCACAAACCTGAGAGAATGTTTGTTCCGTCAAATCATAAGAACAGTATAGATTTTCTATTATTAAATTTCTATTATTAATTTTCTATTATTAATTTCTATTATTAAAAAACAGTTTTAAATATATTTATATTTTTATTATGATACATATTATACACTCTTGAATATTGTATGCCAAAATATTCAATGTTACATGATATAAGAGATGTATATTTTCATATTAAAAGTTCCTATATAACGATACGACGTACAGTTTAGCTCGATAAGGTGCAAAACTTTAGTTATACTCAAATATTAAATATTTTTGAAACATGAGCGAAATACGAGCACACAATGTCGCATAATACGAGTGGATAGAATGAAGATTGGCGTACTTTCACGGCGGAACTTTTCACATTAGCAAAAGGCGCAAGGGCGATATCAGTCGTACCATTCTGCGGAGAGATAGTTATATATATCGCAAGCAATATAAATTAAAGTTCTCAGCCATCGCTTGTAATTACTGTTTTGCTAGAGTTTCGGTTATTTACGTGTAATGTTTCTTTGAGACTGTTGTTGCATATCCTCTGTTTTTTTATTTTTGACAAAAGTCAGGATAGTTTTTCTTGTAAGATTATTTTTTATTTTAACAATTTTCACACTGAATATATTGAGATCTTAAAAAGATTTATATTTAAATATATCTTACCTTGCAAGCTTTTGTCCTTCTTTCTGCGTCGCTGCTTCTTCTTTTGCATTTCTTCAACGTAATTCGAGGACGAAGAGTCATCCTGATCTGGATACTCGCGGTTTTCATCTACCGATTTTCGCATCTTTTCTTGTCTCTTCTTGAGCAGTTCGTAAACTCTCTTGAAGTAATCTTTGGTGATATCTTCGTTCGATTTATTCGCCAGCTCGGCGTTTAGGTATCCGAGATCGCTGTCGGAACCATCGTTACCATTTATCTTCAAGTCGTAGTCGTTCGTGCATTCCTCCAGATTCTCGCTTCCATCGACGATCTTGAAAGTGTCGCTTTTCTTTACGTTTGAGCGAGCGTACAGCTCCTGGTAGTCCTTGAAAGCACTCTTTGACGGGATCGAGTTGTAACCGAAGTCCGGAGAATTGATGCTCAACGTGGACACACTGCCGACGTTATTGCGATTTCTCACTTGAATCTTGCCGATTATCGGCGATAGACATCTGTCCGTGTTCTTCTCTTCAACAAGCAAGTAATTTTCTTGCAAGCTGGTACCAGGTCTGCTGCTGTTTGCTGATGAAGTCTCATCATCTTTCATGTCGATTTCCTTTCTCGTTGATTTTTCATTTTCTTGATAGAACTTCTCGTTCTGTTCGTGAGACGGATTCACACAGTTCTTCAAGTTTTGACAGATCTTGCAGTTGCGCGACGAGCATAGATCACGTTGCAGGTCCTTCCATCTCGGTTTACTCATAAAGTCGTCCTCTTCTGGTACTTCTCTCTCCGATTCTCTGTGAAGCCGTTCGCTTCTCTTTCGCTCTTTGTATTCTTTCCAAGATCTTTCTACATTCTCTTGGCTCTTTATACGTCTCGGGAGATTTGCCACGTCCTTACCACTGTCCGTACTGATTGCCGTCGCCGCTGCTTGTCCGAGCAAAACGTCGCTTTTTGTTTTTCGATAGAGTTTCTTTCTGTCCGCGTTCGACGATTCCTTCTTCAACTGCGACTTTGGTCGATCATTCGGTTCTGCAGCTTCAACCAGGGCTTCGCTCCTCGATCGCCGATACGTACATTTTATAAGCTGGAAGGCCTCTGAGAATTCTTTACAGTTCTCTTCTCTCTCCAATTGTTTGCACGACTTCGGCTTCTCCTTCTCGAGTATTTCAGGATCTAATCGCAAAATACTTGTCTCGCTGCGCACCTTTCGTGTTCTGTAGTTTCTCTGATTGTCCTCGTGACTATAGTCCGAATATCTCTTTCTGATTCTATTCTCGACAGTTTTCGAAACGTCAGCGCAAACTGCCGATTTACAACGCGCCTGTTCCATATTCATTCGCTGCTGTATCTTCTCGCGCAGAAACGTTCTGATCTTCGTTAACTCCTCCTCGGACATGTCGTACTTTATCTTACGAATTACTTTATTCTCTTTGTTCGACGTAGAAGTTTCTTTCGTCGAGTTTTCTACCGAAATTATAGTGTTTCTCGATTGTGTTGTTTTGCTTTCTTCACTTGAACTCTTCTCTTCAAAATTGGCGGTGTCGTTTCTCATCAAACTACGACTTTTTGAATATTTTTCGTTTGACTTGATTTTACTATTCTTTGTTTCATCTCCGCCGCTTTCTTCTTCGCGAACCAAACTCAGCAATGTCTCGCTCTGACTTCTCAGATACGCTTTAACTTTTCTACATCTGTCCTTAGCAACTTCTTCAGGAGTCTTGCCAATTGTGTTGCGCGTACATAAATCGTTCATGATCTGTTGCCGAAGATAATCACCGGCAGAATATATCTTGACTCCTGCTGTTAATTCCTTAATATTCTTTTCGATCTTTGTTTTCATTGTTGAATCTTCCGACAAACGAGTAGCGGACGAGTGTCTCTTTTTCTTGCTCCGTTGTTCCTTAATACAAACTTCGCTTCGGGACTTACGCGGCGCAAAGTTGCATGTGCCGAATTTGCTGCTAAAGCCGTCGATATTACGATTCTTCTGAAACGGCGTCACGATGAACGACGCGGAAGTGGAAGACGTTGACGCGGACGATGTCGGTTCTTTGCTCTTCGAACTGGCTCTTGACTCATCGATGGGAAATTGTTCGTGAGTTTTCAGACCTTCTTTGAAAGAACCTCTGGCTCGTTGCGCCGTTCGCCCTGTTGTCTCTACCAGGAGCCTACCGTCCTTGTCGAGCAGTTGAATGACAGGCAACGCGTCGGCGGACGTCGTCAGTTCCCACTCCCAGTACAACGGTTTCTGCAGCTTCAGCCGGATTATCGGCTCCGCCGATTCGCCGAGGCCTGTGGAATCCGGACCAACCGGACTGGAAGTCGTCGCGCGAACGATCGGATGAGCGTTCTTCATGGTCCCGATTCTTCACCGTTTGCTCAAATAATTTTGTTGAAAAAACCGCTTGCTTGCTTGATCGTTCTGATTAATTTTTCGTCCCAAACGAGTTCGCCGTCTCGACTTCTTAACTGGTTTTGCCTTGACTCGATGTATTTTATTTTCCTCGAGACAGACTGATTGTTTCGTTTTTCGCTTAACTGCGTTCACGATGATTGTCCGATAACGTTTTATTCTCTCAAAACAAAAATTATTTTTGTTGTTTAATAAAAATGGACTTTTTAGCAAGTAGTGTTTTCTTTCCTGCTACATACTGATTAAATGTTACAAATATAAACTGCAGGCACTATTTTTTGCGTGAGGCCACACGATCGTCGAGTTCACAAAACGATTTTCGAGACGCAGACTATGCAACCGGTTACATGATTGAGAGTTGCCGTCGTTGAACCGTTCGCCTAGCGATAAGCTCCGAGTTAAAACTGCAATCCCGTTTTCCGAGCACTCGCGAATATAGCAGCTGCGTGCAATAGTATGCGTTCTCGAGTTGCCACATTCGGGTTGTTGCATTCGCCGCGCGATCACATGATCAGCGACGAAGAAGCGGACACGATCGCGAGACGGCGAGCTGCCGGTTCGCTCATTCGTGTCGTGGCGCGCAGTCCAAGTTCGCGCGCGTTACATCGCTTACGTAACGCGACCTCGCGAGCTTGGCAGTCTGTCAAAACTCGCGGCGGAGACTCAAGTTAACTTTCTTTCTTGTCTGCAGTTGATGGAGATTATATGCACACGTATACAGAGTTCCACGTTATACACGTCTCACATTGCTGGTAAATTTCGCGGAAGATCCATCTCCAGCGCGTTCCAGCACGCCGCTCGTAATTTGCAAAAACAGACGCCGAGCCGCTTCGCTCGCGAAATGATAGCACACGTGCACGAGCGTGGTACGTTTATGTGCGTTTGTATATCGCTGTAGGCAGTGATTAATTAAATATGTTTCATAGACGTGCGCACGTAACAAACTACATAATTTACAATTGAAGTTTTCTCAAATTTTCTTGAGATTTTATTTTATTTTATTTTTTTCTAATATACAACAAATTTATTTCACTTTTATTATTTATTAATGAAGCACACACACCGCTTGTGAAATGTGTTCTGTCAACGACAAAACGTCAGTTAATTAATAACAAATTGCTATGCCAATTGCAGATCTAATTTTTTGGCGTTCTACAACAAATGCACACGCTCTCGAGCAACCGCGAGTACGGGGAAGG
>QVOB01016209.1:0-20465 GCA_014839585.1 Pseudomyrmex concolor
TTCTTTTTTTTTTTTTTTTTTTTTTATGTAAGGAAAATATAGAAAAATAGAAAACTGTTATTTCTATAAAAATTCACAGCCTTGAAAATTCATTAACTACGGAGATTGCGATATTTACACGCATTTGCGTTGAGTACAAGTGTACTAAACGTGACTCAAGCTCGCACACAAACGATGATCAACGTACCTATTCCTATATTACATGGTGAAATGCATTTAATAAATATATTCCGGGGACTATAGACGAGAAACGATTTTATATTATAGGCCGTCGCAGAAAGTTTCCTTAATGATATAGCCAATTCACATAACGTGTTATTCATTATTTTACAGTTCCTTAAGAGGTGAGTCTAATGTATATTTCATTACATAGTAACAACTCTAACTCTTACATTAGTTACGAAATGCAACATCGAGTTTGAATTTTAAACCACGTAAAATTCAGAAATAAACGGAGAGAATTAAAATTATTTAACAAATTTTTAAATGACAACCATCTAATGAACAAGGCAACGAGAGTTGAGCAAGATATACATGAAAAAATCGCTTCGGTAACAAAGTTGAGAGCCAAATACATATTATAACTCGAAAAGCACTGCATTCATTATTATTATAGTGAGCAATATTTTCGAAATATACGAAACATAATACAGTATCGCTCGTCGTTCGTAATTACGCGAGTAGGAGAGAGGGGAGGTTAATTGTAACACGGGGCAATTGTAACAGTCAATAAAACAATATCATAGAGTTGAAAAAATTCTTTGTTTTTGGTTTTATGTTTTCCTATTTGAGTTCTTAAGTTGACTTCTGGGGAATTCTGAAGGAATTCTGAATTTTTATGTCACCTTGAATTTATTATAATAAAATTATTCAATTTTCTTAGTATAAAAACGTTTTTGCCGCACAGCAGAAAACTATTAATAACATTTTATATTGTGTACAAAATAATAAAAAATGTTTTCTAAGATTTTGATACACTTGTTATAAGTGATATTCAGCGCGTTTTAATATAAATTATGTTGCAAGTACTACTCAATATATATGTATTTACAAAAGATAATCAGTGGGGGTAAATTGTAACTGCGCTCTCAGGGTTAATTGTAACATCTCGATTGTGTTCGATGTAGTAGGTCTGCGCGAGTAACGTAACCTATTCACTCTAAAAATCTTGTGATGTGATGAAACATGTGCAATAAGCCAATATTCTAAAAACTATTCTATAGAATATTCTAGAATATTTTCTATAAAATAGTTTATAAAATATTTTAGATTATTCTGAAGAAATTCTATATAATATTCTATAAATTTTCCATATAGAATATTATATTCTATATAATATTCTATATAGAATATTATATTCTATATAGAATATTATATTCTATATAATATTCTATATGGAAAATTTTATATAATATAAATAATCCTATATGGAATATTCTATAGAATATTTTATATTATATAAAATATTCCATATAGAATGTATATTTACTATATTTAATGTATAACGCGGCAGCCGAGATAGATATATACATGTATGTATATCTATTTATCTACACATGTTTGTAATACAATATATATAGTCAGATCTTTATAAAAATAATCTTTACCTTCGTAAAAGTTCGAGACTAACGGATCTCCGTTAAAAAGAAATCACATATGTAAGCATTAGAAGTATAATACATGTGATTTGATTTTTGCTTATTTTTTATCAAGAAGATTACCCATGTACCAAGATTAAAAATAACAAGTTCTGAATTTCTATTATTTTTTAACAAATACTTTTGTTCTCAACGAGAAACCAGACGTTATGAATTCAAATAATATTTTTTCACATAATATTTTTCTGATAAGTCGCAGACGTTTCAAGGATGTGGCATCCTTGATAGGCGTTAATACATCGGTTTTTTCGACAAGAGCGTTTGTTTGAAAAGTTTTAAGTAAGCTGAAGAGCGGTGTAGCATCGTCAATCTGTCTCAACACACACACACGCGCGCGCGCGCACGCGTATGCAAGTGTCTGTTTTAAAAATTACCTACATGATTTGAAAAATTCAAACGAGGAAACATTTACTCTTACAAAAGTGTTAGCTGCAATTTATTATATTTTTGCATTTATTTTTATTACTTGTATAGCATTTTAAAGAATTTAAGATTTAACAAAAGTTTTTGACAAGATGTTATCAAAATTGTAGATTTTATATCAAAATTGCGCTTGTCTCTTAGAATGTAGAATAGAATTTTCTACTAATTTATGAATATATGTATGTCAATATAAAGTAACGTTTTATATTACAGTTTATATTACAGTTTAATAATGTGTGTTTATTAACACGCATTGTTTACCTAGTGAGATGCAGTTTTGATAAATGATAGATGTGTCTGCGACGTGACGAGAATCACGGATTTTCGATGAGCGTCTTAAAATCAATACCGAAATGCCTGCAATGTTTTTCTTGCACATTTAATTAGTGCTCTAATCATATTTCTTGTCATATTCATTCATTTTTTTATCAAGTATTGTGTAATGCGGATTTTTCTATGTCACGAAAACGCTATAATGTTTTCGTGAATTTAATCCTGTCTGAAAGATTTTATGCGATATTTTGACGTAGAACGCTTAATACTTTACCGACCAAATAACTATATACGTGTACAACATACTGCTCTGATATCTCGTCATATCAAGGCTATTCCGCCAAAACTCGCTTTCGTGACCATCATCACGTTCCATCGAACGGTCCGATCTACGAGAGACACATATACACATCATACGTATATGGTATATACATACATATAGACATTCGTCGCAAAACGATTTTGTAAGAAAGAATAAACTAAAAGAAATAAGTTTGTAAAAAACACAATGTTCAAAAGGGAGCTTGATAGATACTTGCAATATGCGATATGTCGAGGATTTTCATTATTACGATGTCTTCGTACAAACTAATCAAAATAAACAAAGTAAGAAAGAGACACTACTATAAGAGATATTTTTCTAGAATTAAAACGCACAACATAGCTGCACAGGTATATTCGTAGAAGCAACAAGATGAAAATATTTAATCCTTTTAGAGAAGAGAAAGTAACAACAAGTTCGAAACACAAGCGACGAAACGGAGAGATGGTTCGCGTTATTGTACCAAAGAAAAGTGCGTTAAAACAAAGCGGCACCTTATATTTCACGGGCACCTTTAATAAAATATCCCTTTTTCCAGCGCGAAAGCGGACACGTGTATAACCTTTTAATCGTATCTATTTTTTTATCATTTAAAAGTTTTTAATTATACATAATAAGTTTATATATCCGAGATATAAAAATTTTATGTGAAAAAGTTTTGATAAATATATATATTTATGTATGCACTAACAATTGAAAAATGTGATGTTTAAGAGATTGTAAAACACAGAAACTTAAAAAAAATTTAGAAAAAATATAATATAAAACGATATATTAGGTGAAGTAAAAAGTTCTGAGCGTTTTCCGCTAGATATCTTTAGCGGAAAACGCTCAGAACTTTTTACTTCACCTAATATATAATTTGATACTTTTAGGTGACGATACAAGTCGACAAAACTAAAATATATGAAAATAAGAAAAAAGATTTTTATGTACCAACTCAAGTAACGCTGCATTTTCATTTAAGAGTTTAATACATACGAGTCTCCGCGCTTTTGAATAACAAAACAATGAAAAATAAACTGCTTAGATACCTTTTGCTCTGCGGGCCAGATTCGTTATGTTTTGACGAAGCAGACTGAGCCACATTCTCGCGCCCTTCTGTTTGTTCTGAAAATCTAACGTGCCGCCAACGGGAAAACTCGCACTTCGAAATAATCTCGAACCGTGACTATAACGTTTCCACAACACGTTTCTCTCACTATTCCACTCAATCATAGATCTTGTGTGAATTTGTCCTTCAATGTTGCGGGATAAAACCATCTATATACGTATACACAACTACTTGCCACGATACGCGATGATGATCCAATCCTTACGATATGAGATTATTAAGGAGAGTACTTGCACGCGAGACGTAGACGAGATGAGAGGATTATTCGCACTTTTAACATTGCCAAGCGAAACAAACGTTAACGACGGAGCAAAACGTAGCTTTTATATACCAGCTGCACTCCGCATACTACCGAGCGCGATAATATTGGTCCCGGTCCTTGAGGCTCATCTTGTTTACTCGGACGGAATAGAGCGAGACGGATAAACGCGCGTAAACGAAGAGCATGCTCTGCGCACGCGTCAGCGTCACGATGATTTGAGAGCAAGGGGCGCAAACCGTGCAATATATAATCGCGCTACACACTTACAATAACAAGCTAGAAGAAAGGATGAAAAAAGTGTCCTCCCTGCACTTGGAGCCGAAAGACAAGCTTTACGTGGAGCTTTATGTCTAGGATGTTTGGTTTTTTGAAATATGTTTCTCAAAAACATTAAAAAGAACATGTAAAAAAGCACATTATAATCATGTAAAAATCGTTTAAAAAGGAAGTAGCTATATTTTCTATGCTCTAGTTTTTGAGAGAAATGTGTTGCTTTATGCAACGAGAACAGTTTATTTATAGTTTTCTGCAACAAGTAATAGAAAAACTAAATTGACGAATGTTAATCTTTATCGCCCCTTTTCTTGTTCTTTTCTTTAGCAAGACATTAATGGTCGTGAAATGTGGGTCAATCACTGAAAAAGACACTTTCAGGGAATGCATGAAAACAAAAACATTTGAAATGTACGAATATCAGTATTATCGCAATGTATATTTAGCTCACAGCATCGTTAAACATCCAGTTATGTTCCGGCATGCGATTAGAGGACATAAATTTAACTAGCGCTCCAATTCGTTCATACACACACATACATGCACACACATACATATGTACATATAAAATTTTGTCTGTCTATAATTTCGACATTTTGTATTATAATTAATCATTTATGTAATAAATTCTTCCGTAAAAGATTGGTATGTTATATTTATAAGGTTTTTTCTTTCATGTGTTTCAACAAAACACATACGTGAAAATAGTAAAATTCTGCAATAGAATGAAACAACTTTTCGTCCCACAATACGAATAAGTATACAAAAAAATGTAAAAGTGCTTCAAAAGATTCCGTTGGCTAGATATTCTACGCTGAACAATTAAAGAAAGTTGCACTTCAAAGAGTTGTAATTTTAATGAACAGATAAAGAAAAAACTGATAACTTGTAAAAAATCATATTCCATTTTTCGAATAAACATGTTTTTTTTAGAGTTATATCTTACAGTTATAACATATCATCTTATTTAAGATCTCACGCTAATCATGAAAATTTTTAAATTTCTTAAATTTTTCAAGTTTGTTGTATGAAAAAAAATATATAATTTTTTAATATAAATTTTTTGAAAAATTGGAAAGTGCACTTACAAATAGAGTCGTCGTTCTTCTTCGCGTTGTAGTTCTTATTTTTCTTGTTTCTTAGGTAGATGTTGCCGATTTTGCTCTGTCCACAGCCCATCCTGTCCCCTTACGTCTTCATGCAGAAGTAACACTGACCTCACTTGGCATCACCGAATTTCGTCGTAATACGTATCGATCACTTTATCGCAACATGTTGTTTGGAATTTGTGTCATTATCATCATCATCAATCTTGAGAGAAAAAATCAACACGTTTGTGTTTACATGAATTCATCGGTTAATTTCTGCTAAAATTTCTGCGCTTATTCTTTTATTGTACATTAAGCTGGCAGCGTCTTCTTCGTGTATTACATACATATTTTAAATATAAACATATATAATGTGCTTGCTTTAAGACAAGATATTTATTTTTTACTATTATTCAAGCACGATTATTTAGTCAAGATTCGACGAGTATCAAATTGAGAGAAAATTTCGTATTTCAAGATATGTATGTGTACATGTTTTACTTTTTCTTAATTAGTTTTAGTTAAATTAAACCACAGAATAACGAATCAATCTTTATATTTTAGTCAATTTCTTAAATGGTCACATGTATAGATAGGGCGCGACAGACTCTGTGTACGTTTCGTATGATCTGTTCAACTTTGACAATTTGTCGTATAACTGCTATTGCCAGAAGAAATAGCAAGAAAGAAAGAAAGAAAGAAAGAAAGACAGACAGACAAACAGAGAAAGAAAGAGAGAGAGAGAGAGAGAGAGAGATTGGTCACACGCGATATTTTCGATGGATTGTCTTACACAGTCTCAGTCTTTTTATTGCAAAAAAACGCAAATAAAAAATAATAAATAACAAAACAATCTTGCAATATATCTCACGAGGTTTCAAGTTAATGTTTTCAAAGAGAAAAAAAGAGCAAAAGAGAGGAAAAAGACGAAAAGAAATAAAAAAACAATTTTGAACATGACGAAATATTTAATAAAGATTCCAAAGAAAAAGATGATTCAATAGAAAATGTTGCTAGCAGAACGGAAAATCTTGCAATAATCTTTCTAATAGTTGGTTGAGAACTTCACACACGTCTTTAACTTTCTCTTAACGGTCTAACTATCTGATTCGAAATACCCAATCCATTTTACATGTATTCACTTTATATTATTACTTTACATTATTGTGCGCGATATTATCACTTAACCCATGTCCAAATTGAGCATTCTCCCAATCGGATCTCTTGCACACTTCGCAGTCAATGCTAGCGCTGTCGAAGATAATCTTGGCTCATTTTTTCGAAGACACACAGAAAATCAGGTTTACTGATTATTAGTACTGAACGCGTAACAGCCAATGATCCATAAGGATTGTTTGATTTTTCACGATTTTCTATCCGAAGAGAAAATGCGCGTTAAGAAACAATAAGAAACAATAGCTTATCAATATCTTTGATAAAATCATTGGTAAAAGAAGAATGATGCTGTGATCCTGATGAAAAAATGAGTGACTTTTTCAACGTATACGTTCTTTTAGCAGAATTTATAACTTGGTCGTAAATCAAGAAAAATAAATTGTCATTTGTAGCACATATAACGTAAAGTAAGTTCAAGCTCGGCGATCTGTGATAATGTCCACTAGCTTGTTGTTGTTCTTCCAGTCAGTGAATATCTTTCGATCTGATAGCAGTAGTATGATGTCCTCCGACTATCGGATTTGACACTGCAAATAAAAATAGATGCCGAGTTATCTCATCGATTCTGCCAAGCCACAGGCCACAGGTAATATCCAAGTGTGCGCGCATCTCTTACATTGTCAACTACGGACTCAGCGTGGAAAATTAAAAACCGATCGTCCCATTCGCTTGAAGAAAGTGCTCTAACATGCGAAGATCGCAACGTTTACGGAAGAAAGGAGGAATAAAATAAAAAAGAAAATTATGTTTTTAACTCTCATATTTTTGAAATAGGAAATATGTATAACTTAAATCGTGCCACGCGCGTTATATACATAAAAATAATATAAAGACATTATAAATATTAGTTATTATAAATATTAGTTATTATTAAAACTTGATCGCGGGTGTGTTATCACGTAGTGTGAGCTCGCGCGCGCGCACGCATACACACACATATTGTGATAAGAAAAACGTATGTCATTAATGTAGACAAGATGACAACAAGAACTTATAATGGATGAGCCATCAATACAATCATATTATTTTTTAAAAATCTGCAGGAGAGAAAGAGAGAGATACTTTTAAATAAAATTTATTTGATTTTTCAATATTAATGTATAGGATAAAATAAAAGTAAATTTTTCTTTCAATCATATAACTGAAAATAAGACGAAATAATGACACTTGTAAAAACAAGAAAGAAAATAAAAAAAGAAAAAAAAGAAGAAAAAGAGAACGGTGCGAATCTATTATTATTAAGGTCTTAAGTTTCGATATCCGGTCATTCACTGTTTGTCAGTATCAATGAGTTCGACTTCCTTTTAACGTCGCTTAAAATAAGGTAATGATATTCTCTATACCGATATTCTCGGCAAGAAATGGGCAAGAATAATCTCGGAAAGAAATCTCGCTTTGTGTCTCTATAAATGCGCGGTAGTGACTAAATATTTCGATCAATCGCTGAAGAAAGGCAAAAGGCTATATGCCGACGAGATAACGAGATCACGCACGCGTTACTCTCGAAACAAAGAAAAACAAATAATATTGGAACATCGTGTCGCGTTATGTCGTTGGCCGCGCCGAATATGGCTCCAATTTTACTAACCTTGCTCTCCTCTTTTTCCTCCGCGTACGAACGTGCACTTTCTTATCGTCATTCTCACTTTTTGATCGTCATTATCACTTGCACAACTGTACGCGCGTCCCTCACATACGCGTACATTCGCGATGTGTGTCGTCTATCGCGTGCGACAAACGAAGAAATAACGAATGCGAAATGCGAAAGGATAGCGAAACATACTAATAACACCACCTTTTCGAGACTTCAACATCGACTACTGTCGGACCGGCCGAAAGATCAGCTGGAACCACGCATGCGTCCTACCATTTTATGCGCTCTATTACGATGTACATACATACATATTACACATATTCTTCGGCAGAGCTCTAGCTCTGATAGTGTGTATATGTGTGTGTCCGAAGAACACATTAAAACACTAACTCTATTACACAGTACTTATATACTTTGTAAAATTCAAAATTTATAATCACTTTTTTAAAAAACTTTCTAAGGCTTTATAAAAATACAATATGTATAATTTATAATTTATAAAATAGATACGCAATAACTAACTTATTAAAACATCTGCTTTAACTAAGACTGCATATCAAACATAAAGTATTTATGTATGTACTTTCTATACTAATCTAAAAAGTTACATAAACTGGATGTTTATGTAACTTTCTATACTAATTTTATTAATTAAATATTGTAATAACATTATATAAATAAGACAATTAAAACAATATAAATAAAGCAATTATTTGTTATAACTATATTTTATTGCAAATGTCATTTCGTTTAGTTTTTTAATGGCTCGAAATCCAAGATAAAGACGACGAAACTTTGTTAAACCGCCATCTATTTGTGTCTTTCAACATAACTTTTAAATTACCGACTGATTATTTTTTAACCCTCCTAATTCCACCGGAAGATAACGATGGAAATATAATTTACCGTAAAAGATATTTTCAAGCGCGTTTCATATTATTGTATAAAATAAATAGGATAATCAAATCTATAGTTACTTTGTTGATTTTTTCTAGCTGTTAATATTTTTGTCTATAATTACTTTTTACTCGATTATAACACGTACATTATAGTACAATTAATTTACGTTATATAAAAGCGTTTTTTTCTCAAAACCATGTTTTCAGAACATGCACGATTGCGCAAAAATTACTAATCCGATCGTTGCTTGCGATTGTGTGTATACATCTCCAATACACTCTATTCTAGAACATAAACTTCAAAATTCCTAATATTCCAACAATTACTGTTTTTCCGTGTCCTGTAACAGACCATTTTGTCACTTTACTTTAAACTGACGTCATTTTTTATTTTCCAATGTTCACGTCCCTCGTCAATTTATAAATATATTTTTTTCATGCTTTTTGATTTGGAACTTAAAGCCAAGGCATATATCGTTTTAAATATCGACACAAAAGGCTCTTGGATTCATTAAATAAATATCCTATATAATACAGGAGCAAAGTACAGGAAATGTCAGGAAAAAATATCGTAATAAAAAATAAAAAATTTCACATACATTACGCGAATATAAAATAATTTATTTTTTGTTCTTTTTTTTTATATGTATGTGTTTTCTTTTGGTCGACCAAACCGAACATTAATTAATCAAATGATCAATCAATCAATCTCTCTCTCTCTCTTTCATCAAGATTATATAACAAAATATCTTTGAGATGTATAAAACTGTGATCATGGAATCTCGAGAAAAGTATTTCGCGCGCAAATGCAAAAATCTCAGTGATTGAACAAAAACCGCACATAACATCACATATATAACGCTCTCTCTTTCTTTATCTCTCTTTTATACAACAAAGATTTTAAATCCTTGTTTACATCACATAAGTCGCCGCACAAATGAATTATATAACATAAATAAATAAATAAAAAGTCGGGATGTGTGTATATGTTTGTTACAGGATATAGAAGAGAATAAAAGACCACTCGCGCGCTTTAAGTATTATATATATTATGCATTTCAAAGTTTGTTCTTAAATTTTGCATACTTGTGCGACAAAAAGTATACGAAACAAAACTTCTTTATACAACAGAGTCTCTTTTGACTCATATTACTCTTTCGAATAAAACAGCATTGATTAGAGCCAAATTCTCCTTTCGTGTTGATATCCATTAACGTACATTCTCATCAGCTACTTTTCTTCTGTTAAAAATAATTATATTCCTATCAGTTACCGATCAGTATTTGTATGTGCGATATAGTGTAGCAAAACTCGTGCCAAAGAGAAAAGAGGAAACAACAAACTAAAGAAAGTTGCTCGGTCTTGAAAAATTTAGAGTCAAGAGAGACCATTTGTTTATCTATATCAAAACTGTATCAATTTATTTGAATTTTATCTCATTAATTCTTTCTAAGATATTTCTATATATTTAACTATATACACACATTCACACTTATATAATAAAAATTTAAATATTTAACAAATACTTTATACATATATATATATATATATGTATGTATGTGTATATATATATATATTTTATTATTTTACAAAATGTTACTTTTTCTCGACTTTCGAATTGTGTGCTCTTTCTTCACATATCTTGCAAATTATTTTGAAAACATTGAATATATTTTATAATAGTCTTGCGTTATAGAAAGTTTTTGTCGCAGAAATGCACTTTTGCACATACATATGTGTATCGTTGATACACGTTATGTGAATATGTGATCGTTACAAAGATCGTTAAAGTATTACATGCAATATGTATGTTATAAGTGAATTTTTCAACACTATAATATTGCAGTGTCTTAAATTGATTCAAAATAAAACTCGCGCTACTTTCTGAATTACGAAGCTATTTTGCAAGATTCGAAATATATATCGCGTCGCACATTTTTTTGTTTTCATATGTCGTTATATTAATTGTGAATCTACGCATATTTGTTTCTTTCTTGTTCAAATATATATAATTAAATATAAAACTTAAATTTATTATTTACTAATGCGTGAGGTAATCGTGTTAATTATTACAAAGAAAGAGAAACAAAAAGTTTCCAAGATAGAAATTTTGTAAAAGAATTTCTCAAAGTGCACATAATAAGTAATTTTCGCGTCTTGTTGTTAATTTTAATAAATGTATCTTATTATGTGTATCACACGATTGTATCTATATATATATTAGATCGTAATATATAAATTGCATTGAAAGAGGAAGGGAAGGAGAGGGAAGAGAAAAAGAGAGTGAAAGATTGAGAAATATTTTACAGAAGGGACCAAAGAAATTCTAATTGTATTCTCTTTCTCCTTCTCTTTCTCTCTCTCTTACTCTAGCAAATCAGAACTACAATATATTGAACTATATATTAGATAGATACCTACTAGATATGTATTAATGACTATAACGTATATATGAGAAAAATATATGAAAAAAAGAAACATTTAAATAACTGTTATTTCTTGAAAAAAAATGTTGCTTTATATTTTTCAAGCTTATAATTTTTTTGTTTTATTAAACAGATAAAATATTTTTTAATTCTGTTTTTCTTACTTTATTTATTTTTTGTTACAAGTCAGCTTCTCTCCTCTTTCGACTGTATTTCCAAAAAATATTTGAAATATCTAAGAGTAAATACTCTAAAACACTGATTTGTTGAATAAAACTTTTATACAACACGTTGAAGAATCTCGATCACTTTGTAAATGAATAATAATATTCTTAAAGTTAGCAAAGTCTTTCTATTGAGTATATATCATACATATAAACGTAATTGTTTCTTAAATAGATGTTTTATGTGCTATTAAAATCTTGTTATGTTTCTTGCACATTGGTTTCGTTATTACGAAGCACAATATCCTCTTATAGGTTCATTATAAATCACTATAAAAAGATGTTTTTCAATTGTGTGAACATACTTAAGAAAGACAAAATTAAGAAAGTAGATACAAAAATCATTTCGGAGAAAACCTTTTCAGATAAGCAACGACTTAAATGCCGTTTATTCTTTGTATGTAGTTTATAAGTTAGTTTTACATCCTTCATAAGGATCCCACAAAATTAACAGATTACTACCTCGACGTACGCATGCACACGTACAATATACCATATATGAATAATATATATATATTGTACCTAATGAATCCAGAAAATTTATTTTTGTAAATAGTAAGTAGAGCGTCTAAAGATAAAACTTACATTTATTTTCTTTTGTTACACACACACACACACACACACACACACACACACACACACACACACACACAATTTATTTTGTTTTCATAAATTTTGTCTTACACAAAAGAATGTTATCACATTCGACATCGAGCAAAGATTTACGTTATAATCAAAGTATAATGAGAAAAAATTATGTAGATGTTTGTAAAGATAACCTTTTATCTCGCGTTATATTATTTATTTAACATTTTAAATATATTTCTTTCATATAATGTATCGGACTTGTATGTCAATGTTTCTTACACAACCGATACATTTATATATTTCCACCGGAAGAATGAAAGGGAAATGCTCCAAACTGAAAATTTACAGGAGTTTTTGGAGAAGCACAAGTGTATAGAACATCATCAGACTGTAACTGCGTTCTGTTAAGATTCGGTTCGGAAGCCGATCTCGTAATTTTAGGTAAACCGCGTAGAAGACTCTCCAAACTAGCCAAAATCTGACGAAATATCGGCCGTTCATCTCGCGAAAAATTAATACAATCCACTGTAAGTCTCTTGAGTGCTTTCGGTGTATCAGAACGTAATTTGTTTAAGTCTGGTCGAAGATAGCCGCATCCTACCATAAACAGTATCTGATCTTTATTATTTATATTTGAATACGGTAGCTGGCCAGCTAGTAATTCGAACAACACTACACCAAACGCATAAACGTCAGATCGGAAACTATACGGATTTTCTTCTTTCATTCTAATAACTTCCGGTGCCATCCAGAGAATAGAGCCGGTCGGCTGATGAAACTGCTGAGAGCCGGACCAAAGAGTTTTCACCGTCGCTAAACCGAAATCGCCAATCTTAACGGTGAGATCGTCGTGAAGAAATATGTTGTTGCTTTTCAAGTCTCTGTGAATAATGTTCTTTGCGTGCAGATAGTCCATACCTTGTGCAGTCTGCCTCCCGATTTCTATCAATGTCAGTAGTTCAAACTTGGTCTCGTTAACGTGCAAATGTTTATACAGAGAGGAGCCTTCGCACCATTGTGTAACAATCGCGAGCTGTGGTTTACTGACACAGCCCATAAAAAGCAAGATATTCACATGCCGAGTTTTTCGTAAAACAGCTACCTCATTTTTAAATGCTTGCAACTGTGCAGACGTAGGAATTTTGACGTTGAGTGTCTTCACCGCAACAGGTCCGTGCCAATGAGCCTTGTAGACAGTTCCAAATGAACCTGATCCAATGCGTGGCCCCATGAGAATCTCATCCATCAGGATCTCCCAATCCTCGATAGATTCTCTGGGAGCTAAAAATACTTTCGAGGAGGATTCGTCGGCGGATCTTGCTCTTGGTCGCTTTGATCTTAAAGTACTAGTGGGACTAGCTTGTGTTGACTGACTGTGCTTTGTTGGACTACTAGACACGAGACTCGGAATAGCACCAGGCGGTCGACCTAAACTTCGTGATCTACTGGACTCATCTAGAAAAGGATCACCAATCGGTGGCTTGACCGTATTGATGCAGACGTTAGGTGCCGAGCTCGAACGATCCTGCTGACCCAAAGTACGCGGAGGTTTCTCTCTCGAAGGTGGCAACGAGGGAGGATAACTCGAAGGAACTTGTAAAATTCCAGCTGTTGCCTCTGGATTGTGTGCGAGCAACGCTTTATAATAAACATCCTGCATACGCGCTTGATGACACAGGGAAGGCACGCTGTTCGCGCATCTCTGATGAAACTTGAAATTACACGTTCTGCAATAAAATCCTTGGAAGAGCAGTTTTCTGCAACACTCGCAAAACGCTAATGAAAAGAACGTCTTACGCACATAGTTGTGCGATATAGAAGTTGTTATAGGAAACTTGTCGAGAATTTCCACCGATATCTCATCGCATTCCAGTCTCGAGATATCTGCGTCCCAAGATATCAAGTATTTGGAATTCTCCATACCTTTCATGTAAACTGCGCACATCTCAGGTGTGAGATTTCGAAGTTTCATGGCTTTGGCCAATGCGTCTCTCAAAGGAAGCCCTTCCCGCACTTGTACACTGGTACGTTGCTGATTCGGTAAATGCGCTCTCAATGTATTGAGGGATTTTACTGGTGTTCTCGGGCTTGTAGCCGCAATATTATCCATGTGCACATCTGTTCCGTTATTAGTCTCTGTCGTGTGTGTTCCGCTGTTACTTTCCGTATTCTGCGTCCCGTTGTTGTTCACTGTTGTTGACTGCGCCACCATGTTGTTGCTTTCCATCGCTTGCGCACCGTTGTTGCTCTTTGCCGTTCCATTCTCACTTTCCATCATTTGCGTTCCATTGTTGCTCTCCGTTAAACGCATATTGGTTTCTTGTATTCCATTGTCGATTTCCATCATTTGTTCTCCGTTGTTACTTTCCATTGTTGCTGCTGTTGCATCGTTGATGTCTCCTACTATTTGCGCTTCATTGATGCTCTCTATCGCACACTCATTTTCAACCGTCAGTTCACTGACGATGTAGCTTTCTTGCGTTACACTCTCAGTCTCTGATACGAAAACACCACAGCTGATATTTTCAGCGTTCAGCAGTTCATTAAGTTTTTGCTTTCTGGACTCGAGTTCATGCAACTTATTTGTCAGTTCGTTATATTCTTTGAGATAAATCGAGGGTGGATTTTGCATATTGGCAAAGCGACTGTTCAGAGCGTTGATGTTCTGCCGCGTGACATGTATGACGCTCTGTATGTTGCACAGCTCGCTGCAGAGCGGATCCGTCTCCGCTACGCAACAATCCTCGGTCTCACTGAGTTCACCGGACTCTAGGCCGCTTTCCGGGCGTGAGGACGTCATCGCGTGCCGCAATGACAACAGTGGCCGCAAGTGATTGTCTTTTTTTCTGTGCCGATGGCGGTGCGTTAATGCCGTGGATGAAGATACCGCGGGTGACGGCGACGTGATCGTTCGCTCGATCTGATCGTCGATCCTACGACACGAAAACAACTCCGTGTACGAGTTTCGACAGACCGCTGAGTGATACCTGCGCTCGCCTATCACGGCCATCTTCTTGCTGCTTCGGGCAGCATCCTGGGCCACCGCTGCCGTGCTTCGGAACACCTTGGTAGCCCGTGTACGCGCTACCTGCAAGTCGAGGGAACGTTCGCACGAGAAAGAACGCGTCGCCTTCTTCGTTCTTACAGACACACGCGCATATGTGCGCGCGCGCACGCAAACACACACACACACACACACTCTCTCTCTCTTTCTCTCACCTTATACGCTTTTGTCTTGCTTCTCACCACGCCGTCGTTTTGTATGTTGTTTTCTTTCTTCTCCGTTGCGTTTTTTGGTGCTGCTACTCGCCGAATCAAACCGCTGCAAAGATGTTCGCGGCATGTCGTGATATCTCTCCGTTCGCTCTCTGTGCACTTGTCACCATGTTCAACTTTTCTGTAATCGCCACTCGTGTCATACGATATTTTTCTATTTATTTATTTATTTGTTTATCTCTCTCTCTCTCTCTCTCTCCTACTTCTCTTTTGTGATAATGCTGATCGTCCACCTTCGATGTTGTACATACATCCAATCTCCAACTCGATATGTACACGATACAGCCTCCAACTGTCTCAACATAAAACTGGCACGAACCGCGGCGCTTCGGTGCTGCCAGTGTCGTCGCTACGATACAACCCCTCTCTCCTTGCTTTTCTGATCTCTTGCAATTTGCTTATTCTCTATTTCTCGTTATTGTAAAAGATGTTGGAATTGAGATACGACAATGTTCCAAATGCTTTCTAATACCAGATGTAAAATCGTTTTATGTACTTTTTATTTTCGAGAATGTTTAACCGCTTTGATCAAGCTTTGATATATATTTCAAGCTCCGCTTATACAACATATACAGCTCCTTGGGAATTTGTCATTTGTAATTTATTTCTTAAGCGAGAATACACAGCAAAGACCTTTTATTTGAATTTTCGATAAACTCGGGCGACATGTGAATGCATGCGATTGCGCTTCTTCGCTCGCGAAAGTTTGAGACTCGGTTAAATTTAGGTCCTTGTTATACGTCTCGATCGCGCGATCAAGAGAGTGTATATCGCCGCTCGAATTCGTAATCGCACTGAGTATCTCATTTCGAATCGCGACGCAACGCACGCGTTGCCGCTGATACATAATTCAAGTTCAATTTTTCCGTAAACCCTTGCGTTGCGCGTTCTCTGACGTCACTGCGGATACGCTTACGCTTTACGCTTACGCTCTGACGTCAGTGGTATGTGGCACTGTCGCCCACCGTCGCCGGGCAACGGACAAGTTGATTTTCTATTAGTTGGGCATGTTTTTACATACCTAGTAGTATATTCGCGAAATCGACTGAATTTGGGCGAATATTTTTATTTATCGATTGATCAATCACATATAAATTATGCGCGAATACAATTAACTCACAGCAAAGCTGCATTTGCACGTAATGTGCGATTGACTTAATCAATGAATGTAAAAAATTCGCTCTTTACCTTGGAAAATATTAAAGAACACGAGAAAGCGTGTTTTCGAACTTTGACGATTTTTATCTGTGTTTTCGCACCACACTTTTTTATACATATTCTTTTCTTTTCTATTTAACGAGTGATTTATATATCTGTTGTTTGATTACATAACATATAGACGACCAATCGCATAAGATGTTTAAGAGAATGACCAATCACGTTGACACAATTAATCGATTTAAGATTAACGTTAATCAGAGTTGGTGAGACCGAATATCTATTTATTGCAATTTAATGTTGTGCAAGTCACGCAGTGTTGATTGTGACGCTGCACAACATTTCAACTATTGTTGCGAGATGTCAAAGCTCGTAGCTGGAAAACTTGCTTTAGTTACTGGTTTGTGAAGGAATTTATTTAATAAAAGAATGTTTTATCGCAGAAAATACAAACAGATGATTGACTGACTTTGGCCAACTACTAAACAAACATATTTATATATACATATAATATATATACGTTATATTCTCTCTCTCTTTCTCGATTTACCACAGGTGCTGGCAGCGGTATTGGAAAGGCGGTATGTCAAATTTTGGCCCGAGAAGGTGCTGATGTTGTAGCAACCGATCAAAATATCAACACTGTTCAAGAAACTGTATTTACTTTGAAAGGTTTTTTTTTTCAAGAATCGATTAATATTTCTTCGTGATATTGAATGTAAATTAAAACATAACATTTACTTATATGTTTACAAGACTTAAGTTTTTAGTTGTATTTATTATAACTATAACGTAAGAAAAAATTAATGTTAATATTATTATATTCATTATTGCAGGTGCCAGACATATAGCACTGAAACTACGAGTCACTAAGCGAGATGATATCGAAGGAACATTTAGAGATATCACAAGACAATTTTTGAAGCCACCTTCTATCATTGTTAATTCGGCAGGAATAACATGTGATAATTTTTTGGTAAAACTCAGTGACAACGATTTTGATAATGTAATCAATGTTAATTTGAAGGGCACTTTTATGATTATGCAAACTGCTGCTAGAGCAATGATAGAATCAAATGCAACTAAAAATTCTTCTATTATCAATGTAAGTTCCATTATTGGTGCGCGAGGAAACATTGGACAAAGCAATTACAGTGCTTCAAAAGCTGGAGTGATAGCAATGACAAAGAGTGCTTCTATGGAATTTGGACAGTATGTTTGTCATATGCATAATTTTATGTGTTTAAATTATTAAACTTTGCCATTTCTATTATATCAGAATTTTCGTCTTAAAACATTTTATGAATGAAATCTGTCATTAAAATATCTTTCAGTAGTTTTCGGACATCTTTTAAACACACATACATACACAGAAAGATATATGTATTTTTAGGTTTGGAATTAGAGTAAACGCAGTACTGCCTGGTTTCATAGAAACTCCTATGACTGCGGTTATACCGGATAATATTAAAGAAATGTTTACAAAAAGAATATCATTGCAAAGAATGGGAAAACCAGAGGAAGTAGCAGAGGTCGTTACATTTCTGGCTTCTGACAAGAGTTCTTACATAAATGGAACATGTATTGAAATTACTGGAGGAATGACTTGAAAGAAATTTGTTTCCAACTAAATGTGAGAAGAAATTTATATAAATCAATAAAATAAATAATAAAAAGTCTCGCGCGTTTAGGAAAAACAATAATAAAATAAAAACTAACGATTTGTATCGTTTTATACATGTATATATAGAAACATTTTTTTTATTATACATATCAAAGAAAAATGTAAATGTGTACCATCGTTAAGAATGCAAGAAAATAAATCATGCTTTGTAGTATACAAATAATAGTGATGCTATTTCTTTTTCTTTTGTTTAAGTTTCTTTGCGTGTCTATATGCCTTGTAGTGTGTCTTTTTCTTTTCTTCAATAATCTCTTTATATTTGCACTTAGTATATTTCTTAAAATCGGCATCTGCCATAAGCTCATCAACAATAGTTTTCTTACGCTCCTTTTTTTTGAGACGTGACGAATAGAAGTCTAATGGTGAATCAATAACCTTGCCGATACGGAAATGTTTTGGCAATACTTTCATGTCGTTTTTTTTGTAAAAGCGTTTAGGATCTAACACCGATCTCATTTGTAACACTTCAAGATCATGTCTAATTTCTGGTGTAATTTGAGGCGCCTTCATGTTAAACCATCCTGGGCCAATTCCCATCTTTTGTTTTTCTCGTTGTTTACGTTTTTCTAACTGACGTTTACTCAATTCATACGGTGGTACAGCATGCAACTTTTCAAAATCACTCTTGATAACACTCTTTTCCAAAATCTTATCCAATGGACTCACTTCTTCTTTCATATACGCTATTTCTTCTGTGAGATCACAGATCTTATTTGAACATGTCCAACCCATATCAGCTTCAAATTTCTCAAGATCAATGTCTTTGCTAGAATCATATTTCTTTTTCTTTTTTGTTTCTTCTTTAACCAAAACATAGCCTCTGTCATGTATTTTCTTTATATCTGTTAAAAGCAATAAAATATTTTTATTTTATTTACAATATATACAGAGAATAATTAATTAGTTACATATATACATGGTTAACAACATATATCTCATCTTAGTTCTTTTTTATTTTTTCTTAGATGTGATTGATATTCTTATTTTTTCTGCTACTAAAATTATGCTCATCCAATGCATTTTGAAATGAAAAAATCTTCAAGTATCAACGAGACAAAAAATACTGCAGAAAAGTTCCAATGTAGGACTTTGTCTGGGAGCAATAATCATGCTTGTATAAGTAGCAACATTTTATCTATTTGACAGATTTTCTAATAGGATCTAACCTGAACAGTCGTCAATTTTAACGCTTAATAACTCGCTTCGCGAAGTGAAGACTTTTCGATCAGATTCTTTTGTTTTAGGTTAAAATAAATTAAATGAGCACATAATTCTATTTGTAAAAAATTTTCCTGAGACCACGATTTTCTGAATAATTTTATTAAACATATTTTACATAAAGTCCAAACCTATATGCTATAAAAAGAAAGAGTAATTACCGATAGGTTTAACACATGTATAGTTGTAATCAGTTTCCACTTGGTTTCTCCACAAATCAACATCGCCTTCCACATCAAGTAGTACATCCATTTACATGTACTAAATAAAAAAATATAATATGTAAATTATAATTAACTGTAACGAGATTTTTGTTTGTCGCAGTTTTGACTCACTTGATTATTATGGCTGCGTTCCGATATTCACTGCCAGTACTGGAAATTTATAGCACATGACGTGAAATATAGATTTCAGTACTGACAGTAAATATCGGAACGCATCTTATGTATGTATGTACACTGTTCAACGAGAAAATATCCTCGAAAACTCGGATAGGATAGAAACCTCCTCATTCGTTCGCGCATATATTTTCTAGCGGAAAGTCCACTTCGCAGCCATTTCGTGCGCAACTGCGCAACGATATTCCCACTTTACCCGTTTTGCTTTTCCCTTTGATTCTTATGCGCAGACGGAGGATATGCTATTAAGGCCTATAGGCCTTCACACATGAAATTACTTAAGACTGTAAGACGTAGCCGTAAGGAAATTGACCAATCAAATATTTACATCTGAAAGTGGTGGGCATATAGGATACATTCTGATTGGTCAATTTCCTTACGGCTACGTCTTACGGTCTTAAGTAATTTCAT